>JAVTVY010042467.1:0-178631 GCA_036873755.1 Hanleya hanleyi
ACGTCAATTCCTGCTACGTCCAACAAATCAATGACGTTCCGTCTCACAAAGCCCGGCTACTGGAGAGGACCCCCCATCACGAGCCTCACAGAGCGTTGAAGACGGGAATATTCGGTATCCATGATAGCACACGACACGAATTCAACAGGTAAAAGTACAGCCAATACAGAAGCACAGAAAGTCAGACACAGGTAAGTTCAGGCAATATGCAAATAAATGTCACATGTAGGATGAATAGAACACAGGTATGTCAACAAATACTAATGAGCTGGAACTGGTGCACGAACAAGCCGCCACGTACAATGGCTAGCTGAACTGAATATGTCACAAAATTAAGAAAACTTTAGACGTTCACAACACAGTAAATCCAACGAATACAGCAAGAAAATCCAACAAATCACTTCACATCACGTTCACAGAGGCACAGTACAAAAATCCAGGCGTAACACAGGGTAAATCCAACAGAAAACGGTAAACACACGACGGAGAACACTTGATACTTCGTATCTCGTACCCCCTCCTGGCTTCTCCTGTCCCATGTTATACGAAACACCTGATACAGCCGAACGCTCAATTTCCAACGTCTGTCCACGCTGTTTTATTTTTAGCTCATTTGGATCTCTAAAACCCTCCAGAATGCGTTTACTGAAGGCTAGATTCTTGCAGTTTACTGGGGCAGGGAGAGAGGTGTGATGATGTTATATCCAATATCATGGCGCGCTGAATAGTCATTTTATTTCCTCTTCATCGTGAAATGCCTCACCCCAAGCCCACTCTTGCCATAGAAGACCTATCCAGGTAAATTCCGTACATGGCCTCTCTATGAGGATGTTCCACTCCTCCCTGACTGCGTGTTCCATTGTTTGTGAAATTTGTGAAATTGACTCTTTATTGCACATTTTAGTACGTAAACTGGGTGAAAATTATCTGTAAAAAGAATATAAAACACAAACTAGTTGATACCAACGGTATTCCATTCAAGAGGATTTGAAGAAATATGTAAAATGCATCATCCTTCCTCGGTACGGCACTTTCACACACCAATCGTTGGGTTTGTGCAAGATATATGCAGATAAAAAGAAATGGGACAACCACAGTCCTGGTGTCCTTTCAACTATCCACACATACAAGGTACTCTGAACACGCTCTAACATCTCGCACATTCCCCATATTCTCTAAATGCTTCACTTCGCGGTACCACACTCACACTGTTGCAAGTCCAGCTTCCCCTCGAATGCACGCCAAAAAAACAAAGTCACGTTCCAACCTACGCGACTCTCCCAAAGGACGCGTCAGTCTCCCATAGAGGGCGATTTGACGGTACAGCGTGATTCGGCAGAGGCCTCATGATTTGCGTGAAATACGGTCTATTTATGGTGATTCGATTGTTCAAATAGATGCATTCTCGCACTGTAAAAAAATGATCTATGCCGTACCCTATTGTGAGGTCCCGTGAAAAGCATTATTTTTTATTGCAGAAACTGGTTCAACAAGGCTATAACCAAGAGCGGACATTCTGTGTGAAACCCGTTCTATCAACACCACACAATGAAGTGCACTATAGTCATAGCCAGTTTGAGTGATTTGTGTGTTCAATCCAACCTGGTTTGGGATTTTTGGTTATGTCTAGGCCTTTCTGTCCATTTCTCCCCCTCCCGTTAATTTTGTTCTGGGCTATGGGCTATTACTATGGGGCTGAAATTTACCACTCTATACCCTTGTGTCATGCTCTACCAGAAAATGTAAAAAGATTCCCAGATGGCTCTTTGGTGAAATCAAAGTAATGTCATTTAAAAAAAACATTTTTGATCGATTTTTGGAATTTTATATTTTTTTTACGAGAAAAATCATAATAAATTAGTAAATGAAATAAAATAGATTTTTGTCCGCTTTTCATCAAAGACAATTCATTGAAACATAAGAGTCGGAGATATAACAATATCTCGAACTTAAGGCAAACAAGAAACATGTTGTGGTCAAGGAGTCAAAAGTAAAGGTCTCTGGGGGTAATAATCAGAAAATCATTGAAAATCAGATTTTGTTGAAATGGAGGCATTGCTACATTTGTCAGGTACCAAGGTTGCAGTCAAAGGGTCATACAACGAATAACCCGTTGAAACTAGATTGATGTCTAGTGTCGTAATCCATAGTGTCGTTTTAGTCACATATTGGTGAGAGACACTATCTACTTGTGATAGTACTAAAGATCTATGACAGAAGAGTGTATTACATGGCAAGCAAGTGCTATTTAAAAACCGTCACTTCATATCTTCGTAACTCAGCATTGATCATATACACCGAGCTTATTGGTCCAATACCCAGGTTGTTAGCTTCTCGCCTTCATTTTTCTCGCTTCATAATTTCAGTTTTACCTTTCTCAAAAAAGCAAAATCTCGTTTCTGCCCGTATGTTACATACCTCTTATATACATATCTCATCAATTTAGTATTGAGGAATATTTTTGTCTGGTGATAACTGGTGGAAAAATGGGCATCAAATTACCTTATTATTAACCTTGAGTGTGACATTGAACCAAATCTCCCCCGCCTTACTATTTCAATAAAGGATAAGTATGCCGATTTCAAAGTTTCGCTACAACTATATATTGTACTCTACAATAGAGCATGTAGCCATCAATGAAATGTTACTACACTGAAATCTGACATGAGTTGCGGACGATGAGTCAAACAATGAAATATTTCGCAAGAAAGAACATGTCCGATTTGCATACAGTACATTTTGTTGTTTACTCAGTCTTATTCTGTCTGACGATGCTCGAATAACAGACTTGAAGTAGTGCATTTGTGCAAAATCATTGATTTTAAGGTGAAATCGCCTTCTGTTAATCATTGTATATGCAGATCGACCAGAATATGTTTTTTGTTGATTTTCAATGTTGCAGAGAAAAATAAGATGCATTTTCACCTTCAACAAGATTTTGCACAAATACGCCACGGACACGTTCGATAATCAATGCATTTTCATATGTAAAATTTCAATTTTTTTTGGCATTTCAACCACAACTAAAACGCACCACCGGGATTCAACAGTTTACAGTCTTTATTATTCAACCGGCGCCTTTCTTTGATATTTTTTGTTTCAGGAAATAAAATAAAATGCAAACTTATTACCGTAGCTGATAAACGTATAGTTGAGGGATTATCATGATGTCGTCTACTAGATCCATGCGGAAGATCAAAATCCAGTTTAAACGCCCCCTTTGCATTAGCCATGATAACGACCGATATCTATAGTTCAGATCAAAACATTCTGTATTTTGAACGAAATAACCAACGTAACTTTCGAAAAATAAAAAAAAGTATATTGAAAAATACAAAATATAGTCCATGGGAATACACTTCATCGTACAGGCCAATTGGTTCTGAATAATGTAAATGTAGAGTCGGATTTGAAAGCGGGAACACGACTACCCTACACAGCCCCCCAGGCCTTAGGTGGGGGTGGGGGGGTTTATGGCCCGCCCTAACAAATTTTCTACTCCATCTCTGGGATGACAAAACACTGAAAGCTGACACTCCGTAAGTTTGTGGTTTATCATATTGAGGTCATGTTCGGCTTATTTGCATTACCCCCGGTAAAGAAACATGTGTAAATTCCAATGTCGACAATGTGGAGTAACAGAAATTGATAATTTCGTCATGTTTCTTCTAAATTCCTGCTTCTTCGCAAGGAAAACTGGGCAAAACTATTTCATTTTTGCATCAGATTATTTACCAATTTAAGGTGCAGTTTTTGTGAAGAAAACACAGAAATAAAATATTCGAAAAATCGGACCGAAAAATCGACCAAAAAATGTCAGTGTGACGTCATCAAAGCGGCCATCTTTGTTCTACATTTTCTGGAAGAGCCTGATCCAAGGGTATAGTGTGGTAAGATTCAGTCGTCTAGCTAAAGGTAGGGATTTCAGGCCTTTTTTTTCTTTTGTGAGAATGGTGTCTTCTGCAGTACAGTGTGAAAGGGTATACTTCACAGATCTCAAAACTTTTCACGGAATCAAAATCGGTTAAATATTAACCGATATAGAGCAAATTCAAGATATCAATTCAGGGGTCATTATTAGAATATGGGCTACATGCTAACCCATAGGACCTGAACAAATAGGAATGGCCGCTTTTTTGCAAAAAATGGACAAAAATTTATCGCATATTTGATGTTAAATTTCGAAGTTCTTGGCCGATCGCATTGAAATTTTCTGGACAACATATAATTAACGTACCAATTGTAATGATGGAGGACAATTTGGGGTAATTTGCATATTTTTGGATTAATTTGCATAAAATTTGCATATTTATAAGCTAATTAACTATTAATTGTGACAAAATACCCCTAATAATAGGTAAATAACATGAATTTGGTACAAAATCTCAATTTTATTCGCCGGTCTGTAATAAATCAAACTAATTTGCATATCTGAATGCTAATTAGCATAAATATAAGTTAATCTTCATAATTGGTCAAATATATTGGTGCATGGTATCAAATTAAAGAGCAAATTGCACATTGCACATTGCACAAAATTTCATTGATTAACATATTATTAACCTAATAATATGCTAATTAGCACATTTTTAGACTAAAGAGCATAATTAAGGTTAATTTTGCTAATTGGACAAATATAGTCGTGTGTGGTATCAAATTACAGCTATCAAATTGCTCCTTAACATAAAAGACAAAATTTCACTGATTAACATGTTATTAACCTAATTATATGCTAATTAGCACATTTTTTAGATTAATTAGCATAATTAAAGTTAATTTTTAGAATTAGACAAATATAGTCATGTGTGCTATCAAATTACAGCTCTTCAATTGCACATTAGCATAAAGACAACATTTCACTTATTGACAATTTATTAGTCTAATTATATGCTAATTAACACACTTTAGACTAATTAGTATAATTAATGGTAAATTTCCATATTTTGACAAATATAGTCGCTTGTGGTATCAATTTACAGCTGCCGAACTGTACATTAACATAAAGGACAAAATTTCACTGATTGACATGTTACTAACCTAATTATATGCTAATTGCACATTTTTGGACTAATTAGCATAATTAAAAGTTAATTTTTAGAATTGGACAAATATAGTCTTGTGTGGTATCAAATTACAGCTCTCAAATTGCACATTAACATGGAAGACACCACTTCATTGATTAAGATGATATTAACCTAATTATAGGGTAATTAGCACATTGTTAGGCTAAGTAGCATAATTTTAAGATTAATTTTGATAATTGGTCAAATACAGTCATGTGTGGTATAGAATAAAAGCTTTAAAATGGTGCATTAATACAGAAGACTGAAAAATTTCAAAATTCACATATTATTAACCTAATTATAGGCTAATTAGAAATTGTTTAGGCTAATTAGCATAAACTCGAGGTTAATTTTGAAAATTGATCAAACACAGCCGTATGTGGTATCAAATCACAGCTCTCAAATTGTACATAAACATAAAAGACAAAATTTAACATTTTCATGCATTAACCTAATTATATGATGATTTTTTTTGCTAATTATCATAATTATCAGGTTAATTTTGATAATTGGACAGATACAGCAGTGTTTGGTATCAAATTTGTAGCCATGTTAACAAGCATACATCCGTGTGGTGTATTCGGTCTACATATGCTCTGCCACTCTACCGAACTGTGGGCATGAGCCACGACGTTTTTTCATGGCTATAGCATTTCAGCGTTCAGATTCGTGAGCATCGCTACATCACTCAAACATCACACATTGACATCCTTTTTTCTCTCCGCGTACAACACAGATCCAAGGGCCAAACAGGAAATCAGTCAAAGCGGACAGAGTTTCAAATTTCTCCGACAAGACATTCTCGCATTCGTTGTACATGACGATCTCATTAAATATACCTATGATGTTTTCGCAAATTTCGCTGCCAAAAAAACGCACAGGGGAGAGTTTACAAAATCCATCGATCTTGAGGCTGATTAAACTTGACTTGTGAACCAGAAAATATTATATGTGAAACAGCAATATCAATATTTGATAAGTTCGCAAGACTGCTGGCCATAGGAAGAATCATACCAAAAATGTAATGTCTGAAAATAACGACCTGAACATGCAAGTTTTAAGATTCAAGATGCCGCAAAAAATCTCTGTAATTGAATTATTCCTCATTTAAAACAAATGTTAATAAATGTTGAGGCAAAGTTAATTATGCTAATTCAATTGCCTCAGCATTGCTAATTGCTGTGGCTACCCGAAAATATTTAATGCGCAAAATGTTATTGTTATTATGTCAATTATTCGCAGCCTTGTTCCAATCAGGGCCAATTTCATCCAAATGTACATTTCATTCATCATACAATTGGCATCACGCTGCCCACCATGAACAGTCAAGTCCGTTCATTTGTACGTGGTCCGTGCCGATTATCTTCATCAGAGGAGTGAGTTGGGGTTTAACGTCGCGTTCAGCAGTATATTGGTGTTCATCAGAGGATAACGTCTGAATATTCATCTTGACCGAGTATCTCAAAATATTCCTTGTACAGATCCGTTCTCACAAGAACTGCTCAATTCATCCAACTGCTCAATTCATTCATCATAAAAGATTCAAGCACATACAATGAGAGGAGAAAAGACATTAGCAATACATCTACTCGTAAAAGAGAGAGAGAGAGAGAATCAAGGTTTAATGTCGCGTTCAGCAATGTTTCAGCTATATAGCGACGATCAAACAAAATCCTTAGGGTGAGTGAGTGAGTGAATAGAATTTAACGTCACTTTCAACAATATTTCAGCTATATCACGACGATCCAAAATTCTAAGTACTCAAGTCACTAACTTAGTAGTCCAACGCATTAAAACATACACACATTAAAACTTATGTAACAGCCCGATTTCTCTCAAATAACCCAAGATGCAATCCTCCCTCACCCGACTAAAAATATCTTCCAAAATAGTCGCTCGATAAAAAGCATCTCTTACAATCTTAAAATCTATGCATTCGATAAGAATATGTTTCATCGTGAGATCATCATGGCATGGAACACACATTGGGACTGGCTCTTTCTTTAGTAAATATTCGTGAGTTAATCGTGTATGACCGATTCTACATCGCCTGATCATGATTTGATCGAAACGTTTCCGGCTATTCAGATGAGTATATCCTACAGGTTTTTTTTAGATCATGAAGTTTGTTATTATTCACATCATCCCATAAAGATTGAAACAGCCGTCTCACATAAGTACAGATAGAGGACCTGAAATCGCTATATGGGATTCCAATAGGATCAATCTCATCATCTAGGGCTGCCTTACCCATCCTATCAGCCTCAGTATTACCTTTGATGCCAACGTGACTAGGCAACCAACAGAACACAATATCAGTCTGTTGATCAAATCTGCAATCATGTTGTTACCATAGTAGCATAGTTACCACATGAATGTTCTGGTGTCGGAAAATTACACATTTTCATAACCCAGAGATCCTTAAACTGTATATCAAAACAATATTCTAACAGTTATTGAATGCTAATTTGTTGGATGGATGCCATGCTAAACTTCAAACAAGATGTAATCAATCGGAACATCATTGTGAAACAACAGAACCAGTATATTCTGGTCTGGCGTTTCACAACGTTGGAATAATTCAAACATCAGGATATTTTTCCTTCGTCAGTATGATACAGCCAACAAACAGAACTAACATGGCAGATCATAGACATGTTATTTGAACAGTCTGGATGAAAAACATTTTGTTGCTGATGAAGATATCAGACTTGGAAAAGAATTTGGAATATGCCACCTATTATCAGCATCACCGTGTATCACATAGCCAAATATTTTACTCTATACATGTATTAACATGTATGTGTAAGTGAATTTGTCGAACACATGAATTCCAAGATATAGAATGATTAGAAAATGTTAATTCTGACGGTTTAACATGCCCAGACAACTTTCATGATCTTTTTCATGCACAATTAGAGTACATGAGATTGGAAAGGTTTCGTTCAACCCCAAATTAGTAGAATATTGAAATTTCTGAATAATTTAGATCACAAATAGGTCATATAACAAACAAATCAAGAGGAACTCTTTGACTGTGACTTACAAAACCAGCTCATTTTAGAAAAAATTAATTTGTAGAAAAAGTGTCATCTCTCTGAATCCCTGATTCCCCTGCCAATATGACAGGAACAGATTGGTTGAAGCCTCACCATTGTCATTGGAGGTTAAAGATGATATAGTGACAGTTTTAGCAGTTATAATTATGAGAATAACCTGGGATATAATATGGAGGGATTATAGCCTCATTGTTATATATGCCCAATGCTATATAATGTTGTACTGTCGATTGTTCAATGTTGATAACTTAAATCACCTGTAACTCCTATTTTGACACAATCGGTCTTATACATACATGTAACATCACCAAAACAGTAAGATACATATCATTAAGATCCATGTAAATTGCAGTTTTTCCCCAGTATATAGACACCCTTACTTCAGAACCCCCCCAAAAAACAAGTCTTGTGAGATTCAATAACAGAGACCAAAAATCAATAGGCCAATTTTTAGAGTCTAGTTATGATCCTCCATGTATACATTATATAAAAACCACCAGTTCATGGACATCGTCAGGATTTCTTGAGAGGAGATTGTTACCTATGCTTACTTATTACAGAGCCCAGTACTGTGCCATCCAACATAGAAATATAATATGCACAGCGGCGCTGAGGGGTGTCATTCCCACCCACAACCCCAAAATGCTGCCCTTGGAGTTGTATATGTACTTTTGTGAATTTTCAGAGCCGCGCCATGATCTATCGAGACAAAGCAATAAATAGAATATGTCTTTAGAAAAGTTGGCCAAGAATACTTCAGAAGATAACACCATTACTAGAATTGGGCAATCATGAAATAGGTCAAGGTAAGTCATCTTCGATGAGCCTGAAACTCCTAACCAGTTACAGGTCATGAATTTGGAAAGCCCGACACTGATAATTCAAGATAGATGGGGTACGGCGCATCACGTTGGGCACACCGGTTCTCGTCGGATCACCGAAGTTAAGCAGCGTTGAGCTCGGTCCATACTTGGATGGATGACCGGGTGCTGTACTGGCTGGGCTGATCAGTGTCCAGAATAATAGGAACTGTGGACACTCTCGTGTTCTGGCACATGTAGGCACCGTCGTGATATGACTGAAACAATGTTGAAAACGACGTTAAATCCTACTCACTCACTCAAGAGAGATGGATGGACAGAGGGGAAAAAGCAGATTATAGCTATAGCTGGTCGATGGAAAATCAATAAGCTTCTTCTTCACCATCACAATGCACATATTTGAACTGTACTTATAGTACAAACATAATTTCCAATGATGACCTGATTTTCAGTCACAGTGACCTTGTCCTTTTGACCTCAAAATGGAGGTGAAAATAGCTTAAATCAGTTAACAGATGGATTAGCAATCATGATCTCAATATACAGTGTATAAAAACTTGTAAAAAAATGTCAAATTTACCAAAACAATTCACCGTTATATTCCTCAGCTTGTTGGCAACAACAAAATTTTGATATTTCATCCATAAACAAGATTCTTTCCAAGACTTTACAGAAAACAATTTCAGCTGTACGAGTGAGATCGAGTGAGTTTTAACATCACTTTGAACAATGTTTCAGTTATATCATGACAGCGGGTCATATGACCGTGAATAACATATGCAACTCAATACAATGGTGTTACTAATCCCTCTAATATTATATCCCAGGAATAACCAACTATGTCGATAAAAAATATATCATGTAGGTTCACTGATGGCTGCCTGTGAAGACAGTTGTCTCCCCTGAAACATAATATGCATTAGTTGTCATCAATTTCACAACAGAAATGGGAAATTCTCTGTAGGAATTTCATTTTGAAAAAAATAACTAATAGTTTTTCCCATACCTGACAGTGCTACAACAATGATTTACTTGACATCCTGCTGGTACATAAATTAAGTGACAATCAAATCCTTGAGATATCAAGTCAAAATATGAGTGGACATTAAAATATGTAAAAATCAGAATTTTGCTCCCCTCTCCCTAAATTAAAATTGTAGGCAACATTTAATCTGGCATTAGAGAATCCCCAAACCCTTTAGTCAGAATATAATACTTACATGCCCATTCACAGAATACATATATAAGTAATTTTTATTTTTATATATTTATTTTTTTGCTTTTGCACAAAATATTGGAGTTTGATGTTTGTTGAAAGAGAAAGAGAAGAGAAAGAGGACTGGACTGGTGTATTGCCCTTCTATCAAAACAAAAGAGAGGTAGTCACTGGTATTTGGAATTATATAAGGCTCTTTTCTCATTCACTCTCATTGTTAAAGCACAGATTTAATACCAGGAAGAATTACTGAGAACATCTGATGTCAAACTGTGAACAACTTTGTTTGATCATCGCTATATAGCTAAAATATTGGTGAATGTGACATTAAACCTTTATTCTCTGAATCTCTCTGTGTGAACAAATGCAGCACATTGGGATCAATGTGTTAAAAGAACAGGATTCAAACGACTACCAAAAAGTTAACAATTTGGTCTAGATTTTGACAATTTGAAAACAATTTTGTAGAAGTCTCTCATATTTGAAAGGAGGGGTAGTAACCAATCTATATAATGAACATGTTAATTCAATTATGTATGAGACAAAACTGTCACTCCAAGCTTCATGACCAATGAGTTAGTAATAAATGTAAATGTTCTTTTCATGCCTGCTTATGTCAAATCCCACCTTCCAGCATCTGAAAAAGAAAACACATATATGTAAATTTCCATTGTTCATTGAGTGGGTAGGATTTAACATCGTTCTCTGGTACCCGGTTCCATTTGTTTATGAAACAAACAAATCACCAATAATCAACACATAACTCCATATTTGGTAATACTGCTGGGACCGTACCTGCCAATTAGAGCACTAAAATACGTCTTTACATTTCCAGAATTCATTTACCTCTGCTGTCAACATTTTACCAGTATTCCTTCAGCTTTGCAGCCATACGAGTACCCAACACCATTTGTTCTCCAATTGTATTAATATCCAGTATTCTTCTGGCTCTGCAGCCATATTAGTATTCACATAAATTATCTCTCAGATCATGTTAATATCCAGTATTCTCCGGCTCTGCAGCCATATTAGTATTCATATACGTTATCTCTCACATCATATTAATATCCAGTATTCTCCGGCTCTGCAGCCAACATTTAACCAGTATTCTCCGGCTCTGCAGCCATATTAGTATTCATATACATTATCTCTCAGATCATATTAATATCCAGTATTCTCCGGCTCTGCAGCCAACATTTAACCAGTATTCTCCGGCTCTGCAGCCAACATTTAACCAGTATTCTCCGGCTCTGCAGCCATATTAGTATTCATATACGTTATCTCAGATCATATTAATATCCAGTATTCTCCGACTCTGCAGCCAACATTTAACCAGTATTCTCCGGCTCTGCAGCCAACATTTAACCAGTATTCTTCGGCTCTGCAGCCATATTAGTATTCATATACGTTATCTCTCAGATCATATTAATATCCAGTATTCTCCGGCTCTGCAGCCAACATTTAACCAGTATTCTCCGTTCTGCAGCCAACATTTAACCAGTATTCTTCGGCTCTGCAGCCATATTAGTATTCATATACATTATCTCTCAGATCATATTGATATCCAGTATTCTCCGGCTCTGCAGCCAACATTTAACCAGTATTCTCCGGCTCTGCAGCCAACATTTAACCAGTATTCTTCGGCTCTGCAGCCATATTAGTATTCATATACATTATCTCTCAAATCATATTAATATCCAGTATTCTCCGGCTCTGCAGCCAACATATTAGTAGCCATTACCATCATTTATAGCTTCAAAACTGCCACTTGCTATCTGTTATAATAACAGAATAATGATAAAAAGGAAATTCCGAAGCCAACCAGACAGATACAAAACGAAAGTGAAAATGACACCATAGTAATTTATGGAGCCGACCAGACCGATGCAAAAACAAAAGTCAAAATGACGACACACCAATAAATTCTGGAGCTGACCAGACAGATAAAAACAGACATCAGAACAAAACCTTTTGAATAAAAAATCGAAAAGACGTAACTTAGTCTAGTGCTTCGTCATTCTTTGATCAATTTCGTTTATTTAATTTTCGTTAATACATTACCGAACGTGTAGTCGGAGGAGGTAAGGCGAGAATAGGTTTATGTTAGCTTATAGCAGAACTTAGCCAGCACCACAAGCATGTGGCCCACTGAACTTCATCACGTCACCAAGACCCCACTCACTGTCACCCGGACAATCGCCCAGCCACCTTGACTAACAACAGGCTACGCTATCAAGGCGTTCATAACAACCACCAAGGCTGAACACAAGAAGAAAAACTTCCCCACTGTACTCTCTAGTAATCTTTTTGCCCACATTAACTCTGTTATCAGAATGACAAATCACGTATGAAGTCACCGTCACGATCAAGAGATCGTTATATCCTATAACGCGGAACAGGGCGACAATACAACAATATTCAAAATAAAAGAAACATTTTTAGAGCATTTTCCCTCACACTTCCCTTGCGTTTTTATCAGTTCCAGTAACAGTGTATATTCTACCTTCTCAAACGGATTCATTAAGGCTACAGATAAGCCAAATCTTGATGCTGTAAGCGGCTGTAAGAAATTGCCCATTAACAGAACACAAACCATCTAATCTTGCCCATTTACTCAACAATCTCTGGCCAGTTCCATATATCATGAAAAAGCAATTTTAACTGATATAGGCTACCTGTACGGTTCTTGTGAAAAATAATTATTTTAGCCGTTTCTAGTCTGAAATGGAAATATCCATTATTCATTCAATTAAATTGAACCACACCCGAATCCCAGTGAAGTGAGTTAATGTTTTTCAACTCACATAGGGACAATAACAATATTTGAGGAGAATAGATAGGTAGCCTAGCTGTTCTCTATGCTGATTGACACTGAATAGAGTGCATTTCAAAGACAGCGCTTCCATGCGTATTCGAAAAACCGAAGAAGAATCCACACACCCGGTCAATCCTTGAAACATCTAGATAAATTATCATTGGGTTTAGCCTCAAACACTAATTGCCTTGCAACCATACTAACGTAGAATTGATAGCAGATAGCATTTTTTCTGTCTGCGAGACTGTAATAATTCTTCATTCTGTTTTCACTTTGACTCAGTAAAACAAATAAATAATAAACAATAATTGCAACTGAGAATCATTGACAGTTTTCTTTAGCATAGATCCTCTTCGAGGAAGTCACGACAGTATCTACATATACCAACCAGCACATATTAATGTGGGTGAATTTTGTAAGACATATCCTGAAAATTGAATGATTCTACTAAGACCACCAGCCAGAAAACAAAAGGACAATGAAAACAAACCCAAGCCCAAAGATTTTGTTACTTCCATTGATTTAACATGTTAAAGACAATATGTTTGAAACAATGCAAGTGCTCAGCTCACCTGTTAGCTGTTTGTCTAAGGGAAAACTCATATACCGATAACACATGATCACCCTGCCCTTTAAAGATCTCGTATAATGTGAAACTTACATGTTCTTATTCTTTTCCATTAAACTACATTCTAATACTCCTTTCGCAATAATGTTTGCTTAGCCATGCTCATATTCGCATTAAGCGTTCGTCAGAACCTGATCCGAAAATCCCGCTCGTTCAAAAAGTCGTGTATATAATACTCAATTGCTCAATTAAATACAACAAAACAAAGCAATACTTATCTCTTAGATTCTTGTCTCTTTTCCTGCAAGTGCTACTGTATTCTGTTTAATACTCATCAGTACGCTTCTTGAAAAGCGTGTTCACCTGGAACTGGTACTTGAAATAGCAAGTCTGGGTAGGAAAATCCTAAGGAGGAAAGGCATGCGCCGATGAATCCTGTATTTGACCGCAACCAGGGTTGAGTTCCGGACACCAGGAAAAGTTTAAACATCGATCGTTGAAGGAATTGAATGCTCCAAGAAAAGGAGCTCGTTTGGCTTTTCTCGCATTTGGAAAGCGTCTCCGTTCTTAAACGCACACATGTATAATTAATCCAGTCCATTCTCTATAACCGAGATATGCTGTAACTGGTACTTGTTTCCAGCTCGTTTTCAAATATACTGTTTGACTTTCTTTTTCAAACTACCGATATTAACTTCTGCTGACAACCCGGCGAAATGGAGCTGGAGATTCTGTTTCAGTTCAGAAACTGGCCGTCAAAATCATACTCCTGGTTCTTGATCTGTTGTATAATGTAGTTCAAAGTCGTAGAAATCTCAACCACAGTTGTAATATCCATTGTGGTTTCGTAGGAGAGAAAAATTTACCAGCACGGTCCCAGTCAGTCGTGCTGAATGGAAACTTCATTACAACTCCTTAGTTTAATACATATCTCAGGGCGGGAAACACCGCCCTGAGGTCAAGCCCAATTGTTAAACAAAACAATTGATTACATAAACACATTACACCAACCAGAGAAAGTAATTTCTCTCTAATTCATGCTTCAACCGAGAGAAATAGCATTTTTCAAGTATGTTTCAGTCATATCAATACGTTTGTTCATTGAGAAAGAATTTGGTCAACCCATAAATGGATCTGTCTGTATTTTACCTTTATGTAAATTATAATATTCTATCTACTAAATTATACTATACTATTAAGAATGGTTGACTGGAGGCTTCATAGAACTTACAGTTACTAACTAAATTGCATAATGCTTACAAGTATTCTCAGCCGTGGTCCTACACATTTCCCCCACTACAATGCCCCGAAGCCGGGCAATAGCCTCTGCTTGGTAGATGACCATACCAGGGTGGGTATAGGTCGGAGAATCTACCGAGCCATCATTTGCCACGTGTGGCATCAGGTAGGGGGCATCAGTCTCCAGCAACATTCGGTTCAGTTGAAGCCAAGAAGCGACCTCTTGAACAGCCGGACGATATGTAACAATACCAGCAAAACCACTATACAAATTTGGAAAATGATCCAAAAACTGGCATGCACTGCTCCGCCACCCCCCCCCCCTCCCCGTAAGACAGTGACGGTGGATTGGGTAATCATGGAGAAGCATATTTTGCAGAACCTGCAAAGTACGTTCCTCAGACTGCCGACAGTGCACAACCACAGGTAATTGGCGTTGCATGGACAACCTGCACTGCGCATTGGCAAATCGAAGTCTAACAACCCGGTCCCGTGAGCTGAAAGAACAAGATCCAAGTGACAGTGGGAATCCACAAGAGTGAAGTCAGGCGACCAGTGGACACCAAACTTACAACTCTTCTCACGGCACCTCCCAGAAACACTAGCCCAGCATACTTCAGGTGGTCTCGCCGGAAACATCTTCACTGCAATGAAAAGAGATAATATAGTGTCTGACAATACTATACAAAACAAACATACTGGATAGACAAATATGTTAGTTTAACAATATTTACATTATATACAGACTGTAAGGGCACTGTAATAATTTACTTCCGATATATACATTGTACTCAACAAAATAAATACAGGGATAAATAATTGAATAAATAAATGCTTCAAGAGTTGATAAATATCACAGTATATGGATAGTACTCGTTTGTTTTAAGGTGTATACGTTTGGATTCTATCTTTACATGTACATGCTTGTTAGTTTATTTTCTAGTTACTAAATTCCAGAAGAAAAACAATCAGCAGTAATTATTTGTACCAATGCCAGTCTCCAAAATCCTACATTATAACCCTCATCAACCAGTCATCAAGTCAGGACGTATACATTAAATATATTGCTGAACTGTTTGTCAAATCCTGTAGATGCAGTCGAGCAGTTTATACCCTGTGGTGGGGTAGTGGGGGAGAGTGGTCGATGATCAGATTTCCATTGATAAAGAAGTGATAAACACCAAGGGAAACAAATTTGAGACTAACATTCACATTCATGAACTGTCTTAATTGTTAGTTTAAGAACATATGATATAGGGTTCCCAGTTGGTGATCTCTCAATAAAGTGAAATTATGATGTAAAAGTTACACTGATGAAATAGTTGTTCTCCAATGTTATGTACACTGCAAAAAATACCCTATTTATTTAAGATAATACCCTAAAATTTTCTTGAAATAAAATAATTTTGCTCAAAATAAGTTAAATTTTAAGAAAATTTTTAAGACTTTTTTTCTTGTTTCAGTAAAATTTGGAGTGGGGTAAATATATTTTACTTAAACAAGAAAAAATTAAGTATTTTTCTTAAAAAGATCTTGTTTTTTCTTGTTTAAGTAAAATATACTGAGTAATATACTCAGTAAATATATTGAGTAAAATTATTTTATTTCAAGAAAATTTAGGGCATTATCTTAAATAAGTAGGGTATTTTTGGCAGTGTGAATGTGCATGTTTAGAAAGAAATATTTGATGTGTAGTGCAAAAATACAAGCAACCATATTCGACATTACTGTGCTTGCATATTTCATTTGCTATGTTCACTGGTATTTTCTGATGAAAATATGTCCATAAAAATACTCACAGGCTTCTTTGTCTAGATGTGGTTTGCTTATATTTCTATATTCCGGGGAGGGGGTGGGTATAAAATATTTTCCAAAAAGTGAAGATAAACAGCACGATTCCATGCAAATATTGCAATATTTCAGGGTGTATCAAAATGTTTGCAAGAAGGTAATTTAACATGGAAAACTCACAGGGTGACTTACAGGTTGTTGCTATTTATGAAAGTAGCCTCAAGCACATGCGTGACGGTACAAGTTTTACATAAATATAAATTAAATGGCAATTTTGGAAATTAAATTATCTGGAGCTAAAAAATCCACCTCTTTCACATGCTGTATTCATTCGGCCTGTTCTTGATTGACATAGTATGTGAGGGTTATAAACTTCTCGCTGACTGGGACGAACAATAAGGATACCCCATCCAAGTAACTCTGTCCCAGATTCAAGATCTTTTGTTGCAGAATTCTGAGGAGGAGTTACCCAGCTCTACCTGAATGTCAGCATAATGCTCCCACTTCAAGCTGCTGTTGACAAACAGGGAAAGCACAATCACGGCCAATCGGATGACACGAGAAGTATAGCCATTCCATTAAGAATCAGTAAACAATAAACCTGTCAAAACCGCAAGTGGATGAATAACTGCTGATTACTAGAATAGATGTCCCTAACAATCTAACAATCCACGCCACTATTCTGTGAGAATGGCTGGTACTCCGGCTAGTATTATTAGATCACCCTTCTTCATATCTGTGAGCAGAGGGATGTCCCACTTCGACGAATCTTCCTCGTATTGGATCTGGAAGATTGTATGCAGCGGCGCGGTTGCGTTTTCCTTAACCATTTTAACAACCACACCAGAATACCATGCTTCTTGTGTTTCATCCTCTTCAATACAATTGTGTTTCACGTTACAGCCAACCAATTTAGAAGGGTCATTTTCAAACAAGGGAAGCTGTTCCCTTTGGCCTAAAATTGTACGTTTTATTCTAGCTTCCTTGAGGTTCTTAGCTAGGATGGCCTTCAGTGCATGGAACATTGCACCGCGTTGTTCTGTTGGACGAATAATTGGAATACTATCTCTAGTGAGGGCTGTCACATCACCAGCAGGATTCAGTCTGATTATAGCTTTCAGGTTCTCTGTCAAGGTCTCGACAGTATACACAATTCTCTTACCCTCGACTGTTCGCGACTGGAAAAATATTTCCTTATCACCCTTCGACTTGCTTATGAAATGTTGTTTGGGCAAAAAGAGCAGCACGAACATCTACCTCCGGAAGCTCATCTACATGCTCATCAACCTCGACCTCGGTTAACCATACACCCCCTAATGGCACAAGGCTTTTAGTAGCGATGACCTTTCTCTCATGATGTTTCCGCTCTGCCTCCTCCTTTGCCAGATTTTTAGCCAGGAGTGCATCCATACGCCTCTGTTTTATCTTGGTCATTCGCTCCTTGTATCTCTTTTGTGCAAGAGGTACATAATTTCTGGCCTCTCTCATCAGCTCTGTGCGTTATGTGGGGGATTTTGAATTGAGCCATTGGGATGTTCTATTATTCATCCACATGGTGAGAGATTCATAGAGGAGCACTGTGCCAGCCGGCTTCATTCTGACCAATAAATCAAGAATTCCAAAATCGCGTTCAGAGGCCACATTTGCGCTAGGCACATTCTCTGCTTGAGCCAATATCGCGTCATCAGGGTTAGCATACTTTCCCTGCAGGAGCTGGTCTTGTGTTTGTCTCTCTAATAGCAGAAGCAAACAATGCATCAACAACTCGAGGGCTTGCACTGTGAGTGTGTCAAGCTCATCATCATTGGTTTTGGCAAAAAGTGACAGATAAACTTCGTCACGGTGAATAGCGAGATCTATATCTGTTCCATCATCTGTTTCATCAAATATCACTTCTTCTTCCATCAAGGAAGTGGCATCCTCACACCATTTCATGAGATGTTGGCGCTTCGTTTCGAGATAAGGGTTGACCTGGAGAATGCTTCGATTCCTGACCAGGCACCAGAAGGGCCTTGTGGTGACTACTTTGGCGATAATTCCCAGAGTTCTAATACCAGCAACATTGACTTTATTATCAATACCATCGCGAACAGCTTGAAGTAGTTTATTTGGATTTGGCCAAGATGCCAGGAAACTCTCGATATGACCCCTGTGAAAGTACACACCAGCGGCATCCAGAAACAAGATATTGAAGCGATTGTCCTGGTATGGTACCAGTTTCAGTTTCGTGATTTCCCTCTCCAAAAAGCTCTGAAAATATGAGGCCACGCCAGACTCTTCACTTCCGCGAGAATGAAAAGACTTCACTTCTGTGCGAACCATTCAGGCCCTGACTCGCTCGAATTGGTAAACTGGGTAGGCATGACGTTCTGTTCTAATGCAACAGTCTCGAACGACTTGTGTCACACTCTGTAGCAAAATTGACCAAAAGGGACAAATTACAGAAAAAGTTGCCCATCCTTGCTAATTTCTCACGTTCTGTAGTCGATAATGTATTCCAATTGTCGATTGCGATTGGAAGAACTTTTTCACGCAAAGCCTGTAGTTGCCTGTTAAAGCATGAGTTTACCGATCCCTGATCAAAGATGGTATTCTCGATACTCGCAGTAGTAAGAGAGGGGGGGTTCCAAGCCACCCAGTTCGCGGTGTTATTACTTAAATACTAGAGAAACGCCGCCATGTTGGTGCGGTGTCGGCGTAAGAGAGGGAGAGTTCCAAGCCACCGAGTTCGCGGTGTTATTACTCCGCCGCGTTGGTGCGGTGTCGGCGCGGTGTTGCCGCGGGCGCTGTTCGTCGACGAATCGGCGACGCGTGACTAATGCGGTACGCGTATAACGCCCGTAGGCACGATGGTGTAGGCGTATGACGGCGTCGATTCACCGGCCCGCGTCTATAGCCTGATGGGGAGATGCGCTGTTCGAGGCTATCGTTTATATTTATATATATATATTTATATAGACCACTAGGTCACCATAAGTAAGTAGACCACCCTGTCTCCATAAACAGGTCGCCATATCGTCGTATGACCTTATATAATCAGGGTGGTAGGTCGAGACTATCTTTGTAACTAGGTTAGTAGGTCGAGATGTCGTCAAGAGTCAGATGATCAACTGATAAAATAACCAATGCGTATATAAAGACTTCTCATGTGCTTCTCACTTTATTCTACGACTATCGCACCTGTAAAAGCCAATATGTATAGGCTAATGAGTAACCTTTACGCTCTAGTGAGCGGTGAAGGAAATTCTCCTCAAGTAACATTTCAACGTATACGGCATAATGGGCAGATTATAAAACGTCATGGTGTTCCATACGACTGACGAGAGATGGCTGGTTTTCATTCAAACAATTCCTGCCTAGAGTGGAAAGAATGATTCAGGCTAAAGAGACGGTTGAAACTCCATTCAAGCTACAAGATAATATATACATTAGCACTGCAGCATATCAAGGGGAATGGTTCGTCCACATAAGAGAGTGGTACCTAAAATCACCAACCAGCGAGTTGAAACCAGGTCGGAACGGACACACGCTGAACACGAAAGGCTGTGATATGTTGAAAAAACTCATCCCTATCATTGAGACCAACATGATTGAAATAGAACAGTGTTCCGTCAGCAACGAATTCAATAAGTCTATAACAGGACCAATTCTCCCACCTAAACCAGTTGGATCTGCCGCGAGTGATCTACCGAGCGAAAATTTGGTGAATGATAATGGTGGATATTCATACGATGGAGCGGACGACGTCTCTATGTGCGGCATTTTACACCACAACCAAATGGAACAGTTGTACTGTGGCACGTGCAATCCTTTTGGGGCGGGACTACTTCACTGATGAAAACTCGAACAATGTGAACATTAGAAGAAAGACTGTTTCTATTTCGTCATTCATATATGGGACTGCATAACGTTAAACATTTTTTCCTAACCCTTCACACTATTAATGGGATAAGGCTTCGTTGTACATCGACTTGTGTATACCGTTATTAACTGTAAGACTGGTCGATCTCGCTTAAAATCAAATCGGTTACCTGAATTTCTCCTATTTGTTCGGGTATTCCCCCGTGCTACGTCGCATGACGCCACAGCCAATGGTGAACGGTGCACAATCCCGACGCTATGTTGTGCAATTCAGCTGATTTCACTATCATCTAATATATAGAGCGAAGAATTTCCATGACGTATAATCAATATGATAGCAATGAGAAAATAATCATGACAGCAATGAGAAAAAATTCTGCCGAATCAACGATAGTATTCAATATTCTGCAATATTGAGTCAATGGCGCATTTTCATGTAAAACCTATTCCCCTACTTACTAATTCTGTCAGTTGTATTAAATGTTTTCAGTTTATACCGTCACATTTTGTATGCGTTTTCAATACTACTAGTGTATACCCGTATTCTACTACAGTAATTTTTCAATCGAAGACTATATGCAATGTTTACAGCTTATACAACTCATCAGTCTCCTCGGCTTCAGCGATAATGACGTCACCAAACACTGCCCCTGAGCTAACAGACCTATATCCTGTTGTCTGGAACATACTGTTACTTGCTTATTTTTCTATATAACGTCATTCCTAATTCTGTATCGCTGACGTGTATATTTTTGTGGAAAACATTTCGAAAGTCTGCCGACATTGCATTTTTCGACTATTGTATATAAGCCAACATGTCCTATACGAACATGTAACAATCTGTGACCATCTTACTTTACAGGCAAGGCACTTCAATTTTGTGACCTGAGCATATTATGTCAACCTGTACACTTGGTATGTTCACGTTTGTCTATGACAATACCAAAGCAATCTCAACGTAGTCTACGTCACTGTACTGTGTCAGCGATCATCAAACATTTTTTACCCCGTGAAAATGTCAACTTTATGTCTAATGTAAGAATTAATAGAGCGTGACATTCTCTCGTACTCTACACATTTGCGAGTTCAAAGTACGAAAGTCTCGTTAGCGATCTATAATCGACTATAGGCCAAATAACATTAGGGAGAGGTCAACCTGATTAGTTCCGCACGACTGGAATTGAATATGACACTCTGATCACAGTCTTTACAATCTTGAGACAAGTTTGAAAGCGCTGAACTAGAACTTCCGGGTCACCGACTTAAATATCTTAATAAAGTGGTATAAATTAGCCTTTAAACCTGTACAAGGTGTAAAATAGTGAATAAAACAGCATGACTGGTGTCTTTTTGTTGATAAAATATTTGATGTTATTAGTAAGGCCAAAGCTTTATGGAGACGCAGCTGGAAACTGGAAATTATCTTCTTCAATCGACTTTGAGTGACGAGGACTCCAAAAACGTCCATTCCCAATAAAACCCCTGTAATTCCCCGACAATCGTCCTAGAGACGAAACTTATACCGTTGTATAGACTGTGTGTCCGCCATACCTCGTCAAACACCTCTTTACGACATTCCATGTTGTCATACCTATATCATAACTCTATGAGAGATATTTGTTGCATTCCTTTAGAAACCGTTGAACGCCTCGCTACTGTCGTTTTATCATGTCGGCAGAAGACAATCTTGACTATGTAGATATGTGGATTAAATTTTATCGAGACCAGAGTAGAGCTTACCTAAAGGAGGGAATTTGTGAGATTGGGGGGCAGAGAGTGCATTCTCCTCCAAACTCTCTTAATATTGCACAAGGCAACAGTACGGTGAACTCGACTAACAAATCGCGTACAAGAGAAATGACAGTTGAACTAATTTCACCGGCACAGCGAGTTGTAGAGCAGGCTAAAGCAGAACTCCGTAGACAGCGTCACAAATTAGGCGTGCAAATGCCAGTAAAGGGAACGCGGAAATAGGAGGAGGAGGAGTGGGAGGAGGAGGAGGAGGAGGAGGAGGAGGAAGAGGATATACCTTATAGTATAAAATATAGAGAGAAATGATATTAGAATTAATCTACGTTTTGGCAGAGAAGCGTCAACATGACAAACAAGTGCACGGTGTGTCAGAAAACATTCTCGCGTCCAGATAACCTGATTAGACATCAACTTATACACCAAAAAGGGATAATAGCAGAACATCCGTATAAACGTAATCGCGAGATGTCATCTATGACTCTTTCGAGAGCATCACAACATCCATTTACTATGATCGTCAGCGGCCCGACTGGTTGTGGGAAGACATCATGGGTAATGAAATTTTTGGAATGTGCTAATATCGATCCCTCTCCAACACGCATCGTATGGTGTTACAGTCAATGGCAGTCAGCCTATGAAGCTACGAGCCTGAAAAATGTCAGCTTCCTCCCCGGCATTCCCCATGACATAGGCGAAGAGTATTACTTCGACCCCGACCAAACCAACGTTATTGTTCTGGACGATTTGATGGGTAAGGTAAAGCGCGAAGAAAAAGTTGCCGACCTATTCACCAAAGGGTCGCATCACAGAAATTTGTCCGTCATTTATCTGACTCAGAATCTCTTCCCTCAAGGCAAGGCATCTCGAGATATCACGCTAAACTGCCAGTATTTCGTTCTATTCAATAATCCTATTGATACACAGCAAATTAGCACGTTCGGGAGACGAATCTTTCCTCGGGATACGACACATTTCATGGCAAAATTTCTCGAAGCCACATCTCGTCCGTACGGATATCTGTTCATCGATTTAAAATCCCATACAGCGGAAAATGACAGGCTCTCTACCAATGTAATATCAGGCGTTGATGAACTCGTGAAAGAAGAAGAACAACTGCCACCTCGTCCAGCCCCAATTCATAATCCATCAAATCAAATTCGCATACCATCTCACGATCCAGCATGGTCCGCTAAGAGGAATGAACAGGTGGGAGAGGGATTATATACGAAGACGGATGCACCGTGGTTCAAACGGAATGAAAATGATGACGAGTCCCAGCAGAGGCAGATAATCCATAGGAGCGGGAATGAAATGGAACCGCAAAAGAGAAAATACCCTTCAGATGACGAACTCCTCCATCCCGGGGAAATAGATCTACCTACCCACTTGCGGAAACGGGTCAAATATAACGTGTGGCAAAACATGTTCGGTAAACCTATCGCGAAAAATTGTAGGGTCGAATTTGACGAGAGAAAACAGCGATATACAAGCCAAGGTTACGGCGAGGATGAGTCTGTTGCAAATGCTATGGAGGATTATACTCCAGCGATGATGAAGACCTTACGTCAAAAATATTACAATCTCCTCGTGAACATACAAAAGCTACAAATCGATTATATTCATAACGAGATCTTGAAAACAACGAGGCGTCTGCAAACGATATACGACATAGACTATGAGGAAGCACTCAGACAGACGATTAAGATGCGGAAATGCTTATTCGATAGGTTGATTGATGACGGTGACAGCGAGGACTCCGAATAAAGACCCCAGTAGAAATATTCGTACATAAACATTGAATGGAAGGCTAGATATCGAAATGATACCCACAACAATGGAGATGTATTTCATATAAGCAGTTTCCCCCCATTATTTGCGCAGTGCTATGAGTTGATGAATAAAGCGATTATTTAGTAATCTTCGTATTGCTTTGTCTCTATTTTATACCAGTCATATAATTCCTCCTCCTCCACCACACACACACACACCCACACACACACACACACACACACACACACAAACACATCCTCCTCCTCCTCCTCATAAAAGAGTACATAAAAAGACAAGGCTATGATATACTTGACATTTTTTATTTATATAAAGTATAAGTATAAATGCGAATTGTCCCTTTTTCAAGCAATGTCACAGATTTTCCAAGTATAAGGTTTCATGTTCTTTGCATGTATCGTCCTCTTATGAGTCGATGAACATAAAAATATATACAATCATTTCACTGGTACTCGTTCACTCTCCATTGTCGTGATCCCGTCTCAGCGTCTATCATATATTCACTCGCGTAACGGATAACGTTCAAGGCTTTCTCAACGTCCTCCACACAGTTTTTCAAATTTGACCACATAGTCAGGTCCAAAGTCTGTCCGTCTTTTGTTGCGCCTATTCTCATCCGTCTTCCAGCGACGAACATGAATTTTATCCTGTCCTGTCCTGTAGAAGCTGTAACTCAAGTACACGTCTTCCGACAACGGTAAAGGTTCGGCATTGTCTACGCGTTTCACTATCAGGTCGTCGATCGTAACGATATAGTCCGTCAACTTCATCCAACCCTCCCGCGATAAACGTATGGTTTTTATATGGGGCAAAGGGTCGGAGTCGGCTACATCTATACTCTCGGTAATATCTATGCAGGCGTGCCCTTCAGAGGTTCCCACATTGACGAAGACATTGTATCCCAAATGGAACCCAGTCATGAAGATGTATCCAACATCAGCGATAGAAGTCTTCTTAAGTTCAGGCTGTAGCAGTTGGGCTAATGTAATGTTGCCAGTCTCCTGTAGAGCTTCCAGAAACGCATAAAAGGCCTTCGGACCTCGTTTAGGTATTAAGTTCAACAAATGCCGCACTCGACTACTCGTTGTCTTCTCAGCCATAATGTCTTCATACATTTCCATCGTTAATATCGTATTTCGTCTTAGCGAATCACATATTGCGGACACACATGTTATCTTTTTGATGAAAATCAAAAAGATTTTCGCGAATTGATTGTCGGTGGATCTCTTCCATCGTGCCATCGGTGACGCGTTCGAATAGTAGCGACAGTATGATACGTTAAGGCAATTCGTCCTTATATATGAAATATTGAGGTGATAATGACGTATGACTGTCAAATGGACGCATTAATGGAGACTTTCCTATTTTATCGACGTCACTTCCGGTCGACCTAATTTTCGCGTTGACGAGTTCCATGTCCGGTTAAGTAAGTAAACGGAGCGTATTCCGACGCCGAATAGAGGCGAAACTTACGGAGATACGATAAATTCGTATAGGAGCTTTACGGTAGACCCCTACACGAGGAATACAACGCCGCAAACAGCGTGCGCGTATGTCGCTTATTTCCCGAGAAATCGCCGAATCACGTGACACCGATTATCGTCTAATTGCGGCGAAAGTTACCGTCGGGCGATAAAATTGTATAGGGCCTTTATCGTGCATCTATACGAGAGGAATACGACGCCGTAAGCCGCGAGTCTCTATCCGTCTTAGTTCCCGAGATATCGCCATCGATAATTCGTACAAAATTCCACGAAAATTGGCAAAAAAAAAACTTTTCGAAATTTTTTTTTACTCCGAAACAAAATTTGGAGGCTGTAGGGGCATACTAAGGAATTTACGCATTTCATGCCTCATTTAACCCTATCAACATAGGAATCCATACGACTTCGGTCCCGAATTAGCCGCCTGCTTTCATTAGTCACGCTCCATCGCTAACTATATAGAACGAATTAGTTTTCATTAGCATCCCCTCGAGCTATCGACGCCGTCCGCTGAACAGACCTACAACCTCGCAACACGTCGACCATCGGCTTCCCCGCTTCCCTGTTTTTAATTGTTTTTAATTTGTTTTTTGTCCCAGAACTGTCCTCGTATATTGACCTACTTTATTATTTAGTAATCTTCGTATTGCTTTGTCCCTTTTTTATTCTAGTCATATAATTCCCCTCCAACTCCCCCTCCTCCTCCTCCTCACACACACACACACCCACACACACACACATCCTCCTCCTCCTCGGGCAAAAGTGTCTTTTAGCACACCATAGCATTCGCATGAACATCAACAGTCGAAAATTGAATAACACTGGATCAACTCTAGAACACGACTGGTGTTCAGAGAATTTTTTTTCTTTTTTTTTTGTTATCGAGAACGAGTGTAAATGTTAATAGTTAAAATAATGAACAATGGCGATGTTTGGATGTGTACGGATGAGTTGTCTGATTAAGAATTCGCAAAAAAAGCGAATTCAGGGCAATTCCACGCTCGAATCGAAATCCATGTCACCACGGACATCGGCAGCGCTTCTCGAGGAAGCTCGTGTACGGATATGCCGGGAAAACTTACCTTCTATCGCGGGGACAAACTGTTTGAGTTGATTTCCCAGTTTTCAACAACAGTCTCGCCCTAAGAAGGTACCATTTTCGTACACGCAGTAATCGCCTCAGACGTCATAATGCGCTTTTGTTAAATGAACACGTAGTATAACCGATTTACTTACCATAACATGGCATAATCCTCTAAAATGGGGCTGCACCGATTGTACATTATCGCCTTCTCCTTTGGTGAATAAACATTTGATAGCGATGTAGAATTTCATACTACCGGTCGACTTAAGACCGTTTTTCAATACAGAGTTCACTTGTTCATAGTATTGCATGAACAGTACGAGGGGGTTCGCTTTGGCGTTAAAGCCAAATGTATGTAAGTGTGTAGTTTTTCACGAAATTAATGCACTCACCGCCGAAGGTCCCACATGTGCGTCGTTTCGAGGGCGATCGCCAGGGGCTCGTGATAGGTCGCTATCACCATAATTTGTTTGAATCCGGCTCACACCTCTGTTGTCGGATTCGTTCCAATTCTCAGTCCCATAATTTTGTGAGACCGTTCACGAATTCGTCTTCGTCCCAGCTGAAATAGGTACAAATGGGTGTCACACACTTTAAGTTAACGAAGCACCTTGGAGTAGAATAGTCATAAGATTCAAATCTTACTTATCCCCCCAAAATTCCTATTATGACTCGCTATAACATATAGTAGTCACACAACGCGCCTCTCTCTTGGCTATCCAACGGCGTTAGATTCATCCCCGTAACCCATGCCGTTCTGAAGATATGGAGATTTTTCCGAAATTCGTGTAATTCATCTTGTGACGTCACTATGACGTCAGCATGGTGATCCAACGACGCGTTTCTCTCCTGGCTATCCAACGACGTAAGTTTCATCGCAGTAGCCCTTCCCGTTCCAGAGATATTGAGATTTTAATGAATTTAAAAAAAAAAAAAAAAATCGAAATTTATTTTTGGTCGAAAACGAAATTTCTAGGCTTTAGTTGTACTTTAACAGATTTTACCTATTTATCGAGTATATTTTAATGAAGTTTAAGGGGAAACATACACGTCTCAGCTCAGTGAACCGACCAGTCGTGCGTGACGAAGTAAATATCATATATCGCCACAGCTGCCCTCGGGCTACAACCGCTCGTGCGTGACGAAGTGTATCCTTGTAACACTCATAATATCTTACACACCTTTTTGTAATATATATCTAGCCGGATAGTGGGCTTTAGGGCAGCATCCTTTTGTTTGTCACATTAGCCGACCCCATAGCTTGGCTAAGCCTATCCGTATGCAGTACGTATGTGCATGTTTGCCTGGGAATTGTGATAATCTTGTTTGTACATGGCATCGTTTTTTAACAAACATTGATATATGTATATATATTTTTATGTTTCTATATGTATTCATGTATGGAAATAAAGTAAAGTAAGATAAGATTCGCTTGACAGCTCAGGTCTCATTGAGAATGGTGTCATACACGTCCTGATCATGATTAAAGCGTGTTTGGACTTGCATATACTAGTATATATCGTGCGCTTGATAAGCACGGTGTAAATGTGTGGAGGACTAGTATGGTATAATATCACCTAGCTTTGTAATAAATCATCCATCGCCTTGTATGTCCGAGTATCAAAAGCATCATAATATTATAAATCCCGCTGCTAGTTCGCAGACTTTGCTATGACGTCGAAATCGGTATCGCCACTGAACTCTATTTCATGGTTCCGGTGAGTGAGAGATCTCAGTCAACAAATCGGTTCACCTTAGATTGAATTAACTTCGCGGTTAAGCCGCTGAGGATGTCCGTTTGGATACTCTGCCTATTTTAATGAGGAAATTTCCTATACCCATGTATGGGAAAACTTCACATAGTATAATTTTAGCAATGGGCTCTTAACCTATGAGGAAAAACGAATGTGCTGAAAAGCTTACCCATAATAATCGTTTTATATTAAGAGAAAGGTTTTATCACGCGAGTGTTCAGCTGTTGATGTCAAGCTCCTTAAATATACCATTAGCTGAGTCTGAAAATAGAACTGATCTCACCTTCAAAGGGCAAATAGATGATTCGAGAACACCGCGAGGAATTCATAACCAGTGTGGAAGATGAGTGTCAGTTTTAATTAAAAATCATTCGTGCGAGACGTAGTATCGTTTTATAATAGCATCAAACAAGGCCATATCTGTCCTCGGGCTATGGACACGGTTGGATGAACAAACGATGAACATCGCAAACACTCCTCAAGCTATAGCTAACCTTGAACAATGTGGTCTGTATCATCACCTTCCACTGCACCACCTTCCCATCCATCTGTGCCAGCGAACACCGCGAACCGGGGGTCGATCGACGATTATATCCTCGGGCGAGTCGTAAATAGCCGATCTAGAACACCGCATTAGTCACGCTCCACGCCGGCGAACCGGGTCAACCGGCGGACCACCCGCGCGGTGACAGATACAACCTATATAAATATATATATATAAATATAAACGATAGCCTCGAACAGCGCATCTCCCCATCAGGCTATAGACGCGGGCCGGTGAATCGACGTCGTCATACGCCTACACCATCGCGCCTGCGGGCGTTATACGCGCACCGCATTAGTCGCGCGTCGCCGATTCGTCGACGAACAGCGCCCGCGGCAACACCGCGCCGACACCGCACCAATGCGGCGGAGTAATAACACCGCGAACTCGGTGTTTTGGAACCCCCCCTATCTTACACCGACACCGCACCAACATGGCGGCGTTTCTCTAGTATTTAAGTAATAACACCGCGAACTGGGTGTTTTGGAACTCTCCCTCTCTTACTACTCATAATTCAACACAAAATCTTGTTGAGTTCAAGACAAATTGATGTTAATTCTAACACAATTTGTGTTATTTTCAACACAATTCTGGTGCTAAAATGGCTTCAACACATTTTTTTCGCAGTGCAGGATCGTGGGAATGTTGATAGTTTTTAGTGCTTTGTATGAGTGTTTGAGTTATGTTTGAGTCATGAATAGCCGGGTTTCCACCTTCTCTGGATTTGGTGGAAACTAAAGGTAGCCCTAAAGGCACACATACTATCTTTAGACATATATCTCTGTAAAAGATATCTCGTCGACTTAACGATAAATCGTCGACTTTACGAGAGAGCTTGTGGGACCTGCTTATGGCGAATACATATCTCGCCTGGTAGCATTTTCCGGACCCTGTGTACAATGTGACGATTTTAATCAACGTCACAAAACATTATTGGAGAAATTTATAAAACAGGGTTATACCATCAAGCGCCTTCACTCAAAGTTTCTCAAGTTTGGCTATACATATCGCATGCTGATAGAAAATACGATTGTAGCGTGCAAGATCTATGGCGTTATGTTCCGTAACTTGTGTCTAATTCTTCTTAATGGGGGGCTAGAGGCCGTGTGAACCCATGTACTCTAAGATCCTCATTGTGTTAATATGAATACACACAGTTAAAGCGTGGTGACTGGGATACAACAATCTCTAGATAACGACTTGACAGGGAAAATCATATGATTAAGTGTATATGACCAGCGATATGGATTTGATGTTTTTGGAACATCATGATGTCTTGCCGACATTCTTGAAAACTGTTGACCGCTTTTCTAGATGGAAACTAGCCTATGTTCATGTATACCATGATTTTTTTTTTAAATTTTGTGTCAATGATGGTATATGAAATAGATTTTTTGAATATGAACGCGAAAATTCTTGAATGGACCACGTCTGAAAATCGAATGACGGACTAGACGCTTGTATGTGAAACGTTTCGATTGTATTTATTGCACGATATAATCGAAAATACGCTATACGGCGGCGTACCTTAGAGATGGTCTATGGTAATTAGGTAATTGATAATGCATAGATAAATACTGCACACAAACAATTTATACTATCAATGTGTTAATTAAAATAATTAGGAAAGATTTCACTATAGTAGACCTATTACCTTTTTTGAAAAATATCATTGCATGAGTTGAATTGTACTTGACCCTGTATATCCAATATACGGCAGCGCCGTATAGAATCCCTGTGCTTCATTGGTTCAGTATGGATTTGCCTTGATGCTCTACCGATAATTTCAAATCCAGTTCATTCTATCAAATTGATTGGAGACACAGAGTGCTCTCCCTTCTATTGATATGGAGCCAAATAGCGTTGTGTATTGGATGTATTGGCATCAGACCAATAAAAATAGGCAACCGCTGCCAAAGTAGAGAAATAATTTTAATGTTGATCTGCGATGAATAATCATAGGTTATGGTAGGGGTTTGGAGTATGATATGTGTTCGGTTTCGCATCGAGTTTGATTTTAGCTCAGGACCTAACAAGGTGCTGCTCAGGGACGGCGGGAGGGAATTTGGCTTAATGTCACACTCAAGTTTGTTTCACTCATATGGTGACGGTCAGTTTGGTTGGTGGAGGAAGCCGGAGTACCCGGAGAGAACCCCCGCCCTTCGGCAAGTAACTGACAAACTTCCACACGTGGACCAGCAGGGCTCGAACCCGTGCCGGTTCAGCGGTGTGAGGCTAGCGGTCACCAGCGAAGCGCCTTAGACCACTCGGCCACCGAGGGCCCCTAGGTGCTGCTCAGAGGGACTATTTGGGTGTCTGTGCACGGCTTTCTCAAAACAGAAGAAAAGGTCAAAAGTATGACGTCATTTGTACGAACGCGCACTCACAATTTAGATTTAGGGCCGCTCCTATCAAGATGTCTGCCAGATTGTATCACTTGAATTGAAGTATTTCCTGCCGAAATATTGAAGTCTCGACTTAATGAGGGCATCGGCGAGATGCAATTACGTTAACATGGTCGCCAATGTAAATCTTTTAGTGGTCTGAGGGCTATTAGAGCATCTAGAAGCGTCTCTGAATTTCACTTGGCTTTCGATGATTGTTCAAGGACGAAAGGTGTACACAAACAAGCCATGTTCTCTAGCCGACATCGATTCACCGTGTCTGCCTTGTGAGTGATACTCGTCTGCTAACAATTATTGAGCGGCTTGAGCGTATCAGATGACTTTGAATGTATTGAGCCACTCTACCTGAATGTTGATAACGTACCAATTACATATCGGAAAAATTATTATTTACGTATATTGATTGGGAGCTACAGCTCCACGAAAAGTTGGATTCACCAGTGTGGATTCGGAAATATTGTACCAAAATTAGGTCGGTCTTTCGTGTAAGATTCTATTGTTTATTGTTCAGGCCTTTGTATTTCTAAAAAGCCACAGCATCATAAAGATCATTTCCATTCATGCTTCAGCACCTAGAAGCGCTTGTACTGCACTGCTGCATACGAATAGCACTCAGCTCTGAAGAGCCAATCATACAAGGAGGATAACTCTATTACTCAAACTAGATGGCCTCTGCCATTTACATGTATACCCTGTCAAACTCAACATTATATTAATGACCTATCATAATGCTTTTCTTATCACATGTATGCTCTAGCCACTGTTTTCAGTTTCGTAAATTACAAATTTCAATAATGTTGCCAAATTACGTAACAAATACCGGTAACAATGCTCCTACAATCTTCCTGCCTTCTGTCGGCAATGTGTGATTCCTTCCTGTGCGCTTAATTTCGGGAAGTTTCCGCTCCAGCAATCAGCAAAATTGGTACCTTTCGTTCTGGTTAATGGAGATTCCCATATTATTTTCATTCGATTAGTTATGCAATTATTTATCTTTTTACTTTGAATACTCACCAAACTGAACAGTTAACGATTTTCCGTGATGTTTCATTCCTCCCGTACCCATCAATGTCAATTATTTACTGGTAGAGGCGTCAGATCCGACAGTCAATATTCAGTCATCGTCCAAAAAAAATAAGAAAAAAAAATCCAACAAAAAAAAAGAGTTTCCTGCAAGGGAGGAGCGGTCAACACCTCTCTCTTGCAGAAAACCAGCCTATATTTATGTATGCTATGGTTATTTTTGATTTTTTGCTAATGCTATTATACGAAATAAGTCTTTGGATTATGGACGCGGAAATTCTCTAATGGACGACGGCTGAATATTGAATGCCGGACTAGACGCTTGTATTTAAATATGACAGCAAGACAATATAATGTTCTTTGCATAAAATCCTTATCACTGACCACTATTCTTTATCCAAATGAATTTCAAATTCTAGAGTATGCAGTATTTCGATCCCGCTTTGATAGTAACTTTTCATTTGAACACCATGTGTAAACCACATGATGTACAAATTGTCTTTAACCCCGGCTTAAGCGGAAGTATGCACAAGTTACAATGTAGAGATCTTGCACGCTGCACGTCTTGCAGTTTTTTGCTGTCAGTGTACGATAATTATCAGAGAAAATGAGAAACTTAGAATTGAGGCGTCTGCTGGTAGAGTCTTGTTTGACAAGCTTGTGCAATAATGTTCTGGGGCGTTCATTGAAATCATCACGTTTTCGCAAAGGATCTAATGGATGCTACCAGGCGAGATAAGTATGCGCCGCATGCAGTTACAAGCGTCTGGTCCGTCATTCATAATTCAGCCGTCGTCTATTAAAGAATATCCGCGTCCATAATCCAAAGACCTATTCCATATTCCATATAACAGCATTAGCACCAAATTCAAAAAGACAATCATAGCATACATTAACATAGGCTAGTTTCCTGCAAGAGAGAAGCGGTCAGCAGTTTTCAATGATGCCGGTAGGACATCATGATATTCCAAAAATATCAAATCCGTATCGCTGATCAGTATTCTTAATCCATATTATATTCAATGTAATTCGTCATCTACAAAACGATGTATCTCAGTCACGCTTTGATTGTGGATGTTCATGTGAGCACCATGAGGATCTTGAAGTAACGTGGGTTCACTCGGGCCCTAGCCCCGGGTTAAGCGGAATTAGACACAAGTTACGAAACGTAACTCCATAGATCTTGCACGCTACGCTCGTATTTTGCTATCAGCATGCGATATGTATTGCCAACTTTGAGAAACTTTGAGTGGAGGCGCTTGGTGGTATAGCTCTGTTTTATAAGTTTCTGTAACATTGTTTTGTGACGTTGATTAAAATCGTCACATTTAACACAGGATCTAGCAAATGCTACAAGGCGAGATATGTATACGCCATATGCAGGTCCCACTGGGATATTACTTTCCAGAAAGAGATAGTTTACGATGTCGAAATTGTAATCATCCCTTTCGTCATAAGCTCGACGACAGAGAAGACCCGCTTCATTTTTATAGAGATATAGGTCTAAATATGATGTGCCGGTAGGGCTTTCTGTAGTTTCCTTCAAATCCAGTGAAGGTGGATATATATCCTTCACTGTTTCATTGATATAGCGATATTATCCACAGCGAGAAGATCGTCTATATAGCGTTTGGTGAATGACAAAGAACGGGCTTTGAATTGGTCGGCTTTTGAAAGCGCCTGCATATAGTCATATTGATAAGAGAACAGATATAGGTCAGCCAACAGGGGTGCACAATTAGTACCCATTGGGATACCTATATGCTGTTGATATACTGTGTTGCCAAATTTCACATAGATAGTTTTTAGTGAGAAGTTCTATAAACAAAGAAACAGCTCATGAATGGTATTTCTTGTATGTGGTAGAGGTTTATGGCTTCTGACATTAATATATCTACGATCAGTTTTCTTGAACACAGATACTATTAATGAACTGAGACGGTCAGTAAGGTCCTGATGAGGGATTGTAGTATAGAGAGTCGAGAAATCTCATGTGGTACTTGTCTGTACGTTATGTGACCTTTAGCATCAAGTTTTTCCGTAAGATATTTTGAGTTTTTCAAAATCCACATACATTCAACGCCAGAGTTTTTAGAAACAATGGCGCAATATCTTTCCCAAAATGCTTTTACCTCCTGAAGGGCCCTCGTCAACGGGATTGAAAGAAGCTTGGTGGTGCAGCTTCTAGAACCAGCTATGAATCTAGCTCTGTATGGTGATTTATGCATTTTGGGAGTCCAGTGTACTTTTGGTATGTCGTTATGATTGGTTGAAAGATAAATACCTCTTTCCATGAGAAACGTTTTGTGATTGTTAAATAAATCTTCCAGAGTAAATGCAGTTTGGGAATAAGTAGACGTATTTGATAATATGTTTACACTCAATTCTTTAACCAGCATCTGGTAATAGTAATATTTACATTTGAATACTCTATTATTTGGCCCTGATGAAATATTGTTATCCAGAAATGCGTGAACTATGACAATATTGTAATCGTCTCACTTGTCGTAAAGTCGACGTGAGAGAAAGCACTTTTCATTTTTGTACAGGTATAGGTACAAATATGATTTTTCATCTGGACTATCAGCAGTTTTCTTAGAATCCAATGAAGGGCGTATATATCCTTCACAACGTCGCTAAGATAGGGATTATCCACTCTAGGAAATCGGCTAAATGGCGTTTGATGTATTCGAAAGGAGAGACATGGAAATAGTTATATTTTGATCGTATAGGCGTCTTCATACGAGAAGAGATATAGTTGTGCCCAATTTATACTCATTGGGATACCCTTACGATGTTGGTATATTGTGTTGCTGAATCTCACATAAATATTGTTAATGAGAAATCGAAGCAACCCTATAAACAAAAGAAGCATCTCAAGTCACCCATACCGTCCTGATTGTTCTCTTCGGGGCTTGTAATCCACTATCATGGTATGATGTTGTATTATATATTTAGTCAGAAATTTAGGGCTATTATACCACAAATTATCTAAACATGCTCTACTGCAATTTCTTTGTCGTATATATCTGTTACGGTCCATTTAACATCGCGCGAGGAATCGGTGGAAGCCAGTCACTAATGAACTTAGTTTCAAGAATTGCAAAATGGCTTTTGGTGTAAAACGGCGTACCCACAATGATTTTGCATATGGAGATTTTTGAGAGTGTAGTGCGCTAGAAAAGGAGGCTTTATATCATCAATACATTTTGGCTGAAATAGTTCGATCAAACTAGGGGAGAGGGGGGAGGGGGGTCTGTATCCGCGTATGGTATATTATATGCGGAAGTATTTTTCTCCCGAATAATATGACATGTTTTCTCTGTTAGTGGATCTATGGCGTCCAAGTTCTTTCCATGGCCACAGCCCCAATCCATTTGGAACGTAACACGATCTCAGAGAATGTGCATACCCTCATAGTGAGGTTTGCAAAGGCATATGTGGTAGCTAAAACAGTTTAACCCTTTCTGGCCTGGGCCATTTAGGCCCCTCTAAATATTTTTCTTACCCATTGCGCTAGGGAGCTGGAACTTACCGCACTATACCCCTGGGTAATGCTCTAACAGAAAATGTAAACAATCCAAGATGGCGGCTATGATGTCGTCACAGTGACATCTTTTTGAAAAAAGGTCGATTTTTATTGATGCGTTTTCTTCGAAAACAGCTAGATAACAAATTAGTAAATAATAGTCTGATGTGAAATAAAATAGTTTTTGCCCACTTTTCTTTGAAGAAAAGCAGGAATTGTGATGAAAAATGACGAATTTTATGGTACCCATTTTTCCATGACCCTTTGATCAAGAGGTTAAGCAAATAGGCTCAAAATGACCCCAATATGATAGACTACAAAGTCACGGAGATAGAGGAGAAAGTCTGTTAGGGAGTCAGGCCGGGTAGATTTAAGGCTTTTTAGAGAACTGAAGAAACCCGCCTTGAAACTAAGACCGAGGCTACTGTTGTTGTAAGGCAATGTGGCTTATTCCAGTGCATGGTCATGCCATTTAGGGATGAAACACACTCCTCCCATCGTCCGGAGCTGGCTCAATATATCAGACCATAGCAGAATTTGATTATTGCGTGGCGTACATTGACGATCTACTGCTGTAGCCACACCTGGAATGACCATCTAAAACATCTTATGTAGTCGTTCAACAGAGTCACTGGAGCCTATTCGGTTGTAAATCTAAGGAGCAGGGAGTTACATTATGTAGGACATATAGTGGTCACGGAAAGCCAACGTCGAAGCCATCGTGGTTTTCTTATCGCCACCAATAAAAGAGAGCTAATCAGATTTCTGGGGATGAGCGGTTTCTACATTGTAGCCCATCTGAACAATTTTCCCAAGAAAAATCATTGATAATTAATCATTTAGCCATTAACTATGTTGAGGCCAGACGGTACGTGACTGGATACCAACTGTTAGACTGTCTAATAGTTACTGTTAGTCGAGAATGGATACAAACTGTTAGACGAGTCACTCGCCTTATCTTGAACATTAATTATCCAGAATGCCAAATCTTAGATAGGGAATGTGCAATTATACGTTTAATTGTATCAAATTGTTAAAATGATCCATTAAGGTGTATGGCTACTGCTTCGAACTCATCCAGGGAAACCTAACATTTCTGGCGCATTGTGAAGTCTTCGTATTTTTGGGCTTATAATAAAAGACGAAAATGAAGTTAGATATATAATGTCGACATTTTGAGCCCCCTCCAATCAATATGCTTTGTTTTTCACATGCATAAACTAAGAAAAACTACCCTGTAATGCCAGACGTCGTAGGGCTTAAATTGCCCATAAAAAAATAAACCTACATTTATTTGTCGAATGATATAGCACCGACCGGAGCATTATTGAATACAAATATCCAAGAGCAATGATGTAATAGCCCTATCTAGTGAATTTTTCACTTAATTAATTAAGGGTGGAAATTCATCAAACTCAAGTTGTGAAATTCATTCAAGTTTGAGAGAATTTGATCAACAAACAAGTTCAACAGTTGAGCAGAAATGGTTTCATCTATATGTTTATTCTTTAAATTCGTTATTGAAGAATGTATATACATTAATTACAACGAAACAGCAATCTATCGCACAGGTTAATTGCTTTGTATTTAATTATGAATAATTGCCGGTAACAAATATAGAAATACACATTTCAGATAACCTTGTGAAATATCACGATCTACAATAAAACGATATGAATGCTATACTTTCAAGAATTCAGCGCGACAGTCGATTAGTTTTTTAAAAAGTTGAAAAGGCTACATGTATATATGCAATCTGGAAAGGAAAAATCATAAATTTCATGAATTTACCATTCTTTGGCATAGATTGACAAACTTGAACTTGAAACGCTCGATTTGTCGAATAAGTAGTATAAAATTGAAGAGAAATCTAAATCCAACCATCTATTCTTATACACACATTGTATACCCTTTATACCGTCTTTGATAATAGCAATTACCGGGAAATTGTGTATACCGACCATGCTTGGGACCAGATTATATAGTGTCGGTCTTGACAAGGTTCTGCTTTATCAAGGTTCAAGAAAAGTATTGGGACCATGGATAATGTCGGTATTTAAAGGTTAGTCAGTTTACCGAGGTGTCGATATTCACAGGTTTCACTGTATAAATACATATGTTCTGAGATAGGAATCATTGTTACAATAGTTCGATGTATTTGTCGTCGTATGAATGAAAATAGAGTGTAAACCTCTTAATAGCATACTCTAAATCCAAGGCAATTCTATGCGATTATCCAAACTACCCTTTAAACATTTAAACTATTGGTATTGATATAGGATTTGTTAAACAATATCCAATACGATCAAAACAGAATTTTCAATTAAGCAGTATGCAATTAGGTGGGCTTCAGTACATCGTATATAAAATGCAAATTGCGTATGATTAATCCAAGTTCACAGCTATCTGTATGTGTGCACCGTGTCCCGGTTAGCCAAGTTGACATGGCTTCGTTCGTTCCTAGACTACGCCATGAATCCTCTCAATGAACTTACATGTACACTCCGGGGTCACACGGCTCCATGGGTCGTTCGGCTCTATCCGGCAATAAAACAACTCCTCCCAACTCTCTGTCTATTCGTTTTATCGAGTTCGGCTAAGAGTTTGATTGCCGCGAAGAGCTCATCCGTCTGCGATCATTCTTCAAACATCAACGGCCGGTTGAATTTCTCCTCCATTATATTCGTACGTGTCACGTGATCGTATCGAGCTCTTCACGGCAATCAAACTCTTAGCCGAACTCGATAAAACTAATAGACAGAGAGTTGGGAGGGGTTGTTTTGTTGCCGGATAGAGTCGAACGACCCATGGAGCCGTGTGATCACGGAGTGTACATGTAAGTTCACTGAGAGGCATCCTGGCATAGTGTAGGAACGAACGAAGCCATGTCAACTTGGCTATGTTCCGGTGATTGTGGTTGAGTTATTACAATGTGGAAGATTGCATACTGTTTATGGCAATACATCTTCGGATATCATGTTGAATCTTTCCCTTTTTCATCTTGATACAAGCTAACCATAAAACACTTTTCTCTTGAAAGTCAATAAAACTCCAATCTTTTAACGCAAAAGCGCCGCTGTTTTCTTGTTTGACTTGTCATGTCAACCATAACAGCCAATCAGCAGGGACTTCTGAAGGAGGTACTTACTACTTGTCTAGAAAATTCATCTGTGTTCCAGTGGCGCAGCCATGCTTCACAAAAGGGGGTACGCAGACCGCGAGCGAAGTCTTTATATCGAAATATGACTACGTCTAGATTTCATTTAACGCCATTCGGCGCGTTTCAGAGGCTTGGTTGTTGTTAAAACTATCACAAGAATTTCATATTTTCAAGAGCGTCAGACATGCAATGTGCTAGAGCTTCCTCTAGATCTTCTCCAATAAGACTAACGAGTTTTCATACGAATTCTCCAGTCCAACGAACGATTTTTCACAAGACTTTTCCTGTACGACGGACCACTTTCGATAGATATCTATAAAAAAATCACCCCTTGTGTAGTGGAGAAGTCTAGAGAAAACTAGTCTAGATTTATTTCAGGAAACAAACCGCAAAATTCAAAAATAGCTGACCAGGCTCTTGTATTGAATGTAGCTGAACAACTTTTATTTCCTATGAATTTGAACAAACAATTTAAATAATCTCTTTTTTAATACATTTGGATGTCAATGGATTGTATTTCGGACGTGCTTGACGACCGTCTGCTTCTCATAAAAAAACACATATTTCCAAAGAACACCCCCTCCCTCTTCCTTCATCCCCCCTCCGTTTTATTTTAGCAAATAGTACAGAAACAAGATTTCTAAGCAGGTCACTTTGTTTCATATGAAGTAACCAGAGAAAATCGTTGAACACTTGCTTCTAACGTAGTCAAACAAATCGACTATCGTTATATCACTTTGTCAGCAATGATCCAGATACAATGTGAGACGTGATGACCACGATACTGTTTTGTTTCTCGGAGATTTCAACATGTCTCAGTGATCACTTGTGTATGATGGCCGAGAAGGGCCATCGTGACTTCGTCAAAAAGCAGCTAGCGATAGAGCGATGGCGATAGAGCGAGCGATGGGAATAAAGCGATGGCGATAGAGCGATGGCGATATAGAGCTATGACGATAGAGCGATGGCGATAGAACGAGCGATGGGGATAGAGCGATGGCGATAGAGCGATGGCGATATAGAGCTATGGCGATAGAGCGATGGCGATAGACTGATGACGATAGAGCGAAAGAGCAATGGCGATAAAGCGATGGCGATAGAGCGAGTGGAATCAAACATATGCACTAGCAATCTACGACAAGTATTCATCATATACCAACAAAATGTTACGGTGAGGTACTTGTCCTCCCCACACGGTCTTCTCCCTTCGATTTCGTTAATTGCTGTTGATTTCGAATCTTGGTTTTATTTCGCTTTTGAAAGACGCCATACAAATGATCATTTTGAGAAAAAATATATCGGCGCTCTCCTGACTAAGCCACTATGTTCAGATGAGACGAAGACACATATCAACGTGCATTCCTGATGTGATTAGATGATATAGCTTAAAGTCGTGCGCCTGAGACAAGGAAGAATTTGTTTCTGAACTAAATACGGCATAGCATGTCCGGTCTGCTACGGTAAATAATTAACCGTGTTCCATCGTAGATAGCTGCAAGCGTTTTTACTTTCCTGTTGCAACCCATGGTATAGAAATCAATCGATCCATCGGTCGTGAACAAATAACTTATTTAACGCGCCACCCATTTGTGTTTGATAAATCACTATCATTCGTCATGGAAGCTCTCACGAAAGTATAAAATGTTAAACTTAAGCTTGAACTTCCACAAACGACTCTGATTCCGTATTTCTGTTACCTGGACAAGGAGATAAAGGGGCGTATTTTTTTGGGGGGGGGGGAGGGGGGAGCGAACTTGGTTTAACTCGGAGAGAACCACCGCCCGTCGGCAAGTAACTGGCAAACTTTCACACGTGCACCAGCAGGGGCTGATTAAGGGGTTCCTTACCGTTCTTTCACCGGAAGTCACCCGATCTATACCACAGAATCGACATTTATAAGCAAATGAACATTCATACTAATTGAGAATGAATAAAGAACCTAGAATATCACTTAAAACTCTCAAACAGCTACCATTTCAGCTATCTGGCGGTAAAAACGCAAGGTTACATTTTATTTTCAGCCTACCAACACTTCGGATTTGAAAGTTTTCTCCTATCTTTTAACATGCGATTATAACCCTTATCTCTGCTGGCAGAAATCGGCATGGCGAAGAGTTCATTTTTGTGGCTAATTCCAATCAGTATCACATGCGGTAAAAATATCACCTAGTTATTTGGTGATTCACCTTGAAATCCATGTTATATCGTAGATTCTTTCATTCGTACAAAATGATGTCTATAAATTAACCAATGACTCCTCAAATTTCCCTTGACCGTTCCCTTGCAATATTTCACTACACAAATCACTCGTGGTGTATTTCAAATATCGCATGTTGTGTATTTGAAATACACCACACCTGACCTCTTTTCCCCGGATTAGGTCAAAATATGAGGAGCTCCACTCTTAAGCCCGGATGATCATTGGATAACACAGTCACATGATAGACACTCAACGATGTATGCCAAATATTGGCATACATTGTTTCGCGTCATTAGGCAACTCATACAAACTACATGGTCAAGCTATCTGATTTTTCCGATATGCTGTTATTTCAAGTAATAATTCAATATGAGACTGTTATCAACTATTTTTTGCCTCTGAAAGGCAACGAAACCCTTTAAATGAGCCTATGTTAAGGTACGTTCACCACCGGGATTCCCCTCACTGGCGATTATAGCGAGGTTAAGACTCTTGATGATACATGAGTGTAACTTTTAGGTCACATAAATAGATCTATACGTGTCATCAAACAGCATTATTATGGTATGATTGATGGGAAATCCGCACTGGCTCATTACAGATCAAGTTAGCTTGTTTATACACGTGTATTTCTAATTATGTGATAATTTCACTCGTGATATTTCGCTCAATAAAGATAAAAATAACAAGATTAGTTTATAATGTGTCCACTCTATGAGCATGATCAGTGTTTCCTAACATCATTCAATACTCTCCAACTTGTCCGTGAATACATATTTACTTGGCACTTTCCGGGTTAATCACGTCTTCGAGGATGATATATCCAAAAAACAGGAACGGAAATGAGTTCTATTCTATTCCCATCTGCTATTTCACTCGCCACAGAATTGTCTATATCTAATAATGTCCCGGGACATGTCTTTTCTCAAAATAGATAATAAGAGAAACCATGCCGCCGAGGCAACTAAACACAGGACCGCAGCAAGCCACGTGATTGTCATTGACCAACCGTTGGATATCGTTTTTGTGTCTAACAGTGGTTGGATGTTTCCGTCGAAAGCGTCCGCCGTCACCAAGGTACCTTGAAGCTGATTGGTCCGAATCACCATCAGACTGGAAGTGAAAATCGTGTAAAAACCTGCAAGAAAGAAAAACGGAAATATTTTGTTATTACAGTCTGTGGTTCTTGGTGAATCTGGTAAATCCAACTATACACGTTCTCAAAGACAGCTAAAAGAGGTCAAAGGGCGAAGACAAGTCAAGGAGAAGAATGAAATGTATGTGTATCATCCAATCCCTCCACGATTTTCCTTTGATCGTTTTCTTGCAGTATATTCACCGCAAAGGTCACCCGTGATGTATTTGAAATACCGCATATTGTGTATTTGAAATACACCACAGCTGACCTCCTTTCCCCGGAGAAGGTCGAAAGAAGCGGAGCTCCACCCTCATGCTCCGAAGATCATTGGATAAAACAGTTACACGATAGACACTGGATAATGTATGCCTAATACTGGCACGATATTGCACTCTTGGAGGGTTTCGCCCCCTCGAGCACAATATCAGGCCAATATCTAAAAATCATGCCAATATTTGCAAATACATTGTCTCGTGTCATCATGTAACTATTACTTATTCGACTGGATATGTGGAGATGGTTCAAAGTTCAAAGGTCAAGATAAGAGTGATGAGGATTTAACGACAAGAGTATCATGTTGTTTTGTTGGTGTTATTGAAAACAATTAAGGGGGTAAAGGACGTTCATTTCCACGCGCTCGTGGGGTAATATTCCAAGCTCCTTTAACCCTCTATCCACGGCGACATTTAATTTCTGAGAGATTTACCTGTCTGGCTTTAAATAATTATTTGGATGTTAACCATACGAAACAGGATGAGATTATATTTTTTTTAGCGAAGTTCATAAAATGCAACAGTATCTAGGATTTCGGATTGGGATGACCACTGCCTCAAGTATCACATTCTATTGCGCGCTTTCGAAAGGTCTTTCGAATTCATAATATCGTACAGTCGAGATATAGTTTCGTAGCAATTATCAGATCTGACATTCAATATTCAGCCGTCGTCCATAAAGGAATTTTCGCGACATTAATCGAAAGGCATATTTCGTTTGACACTTAGCACCAATTCCAAATATGTATGAAAAAAAATAATTAAAACACAATATGGTTTCCTATAACAGAGAAGTGATCAACATTTTTCAATGATGTCAGCAAGACATGATGATGTTCTATGCATACATATAGGCTACCGTTCTGTGTAGAAATATAGAAAATGACACTCGTTACTAATAACACTTGTTACTGGTTGACGATATACAGCTGCTTGTATATCAGAAGAGTACATTGCTCTCTTAGCATAATTAGAGCTGCTTCCTAATAAGTCAAACATCCGCAATCGAATTAGAAGAATTTAGACCTGGATTAACGAGTTCTGTCTTCGCGAAGGAACAGTCTACATATTTAAGGGTTAAGAGCTATCAACGTCAATACTAGCAATACGTCATTCAAACACTCGTATCCTGTACGACCAACAACGTCAACTTGTTCGGACAATTAACAATTGCAGGAATATCGATGGAACAAACTGCGTTGATTTAGCTCTGTCTATAACAATGAGATATTATAGCTTGTGGATTCTAGGTGAATTCTGCTCAGCCCAGGCACGTTCGGATATGACCATTGTTAAAAAATATTCTGAAATTTCTGTACATAGTATAGGATTGTATAGAATCGAGAAGATTCCTACTTCCGATTCCGGACGTCTCGAATCAGAGGTTTTTTAAATTTTTGCACGCAACCTTTTGTCTTATAGAGGTTAGAAAGTCTTAGAATGAGTTTCATCTACGATGTTCAGCTCGACAATTTAGATCATCGGGTTTTCGACAGTTTTTCGCGTCAAAATGCAATGACTACCTGGCCCGGTCCATACCGCAAATGCTTGAAAAAAAGAAAAAATAGATTTTCTCTTCTAGTTGTTCCTTTCGACGAACTTCGTTCATCATGCATTCAATAGCACCAAACTCATTCTTCATTCTTTGTTGAATTATCGAGGATGAGTGTGATTTGGTATAGGTTTTTGTGTCGCCGACGATTCGATTTAGTTAGACTGCGACATTTGGAACGTAGGCACGCAGTAACCCGATTTTGCTGCAGCAAAAGTTCCATCAACCGCCGATTGGCCGAACATTCAATGGAGCCGTTTTGTACGGAGTCGTTTTGGTCTCATGGGATGACATTAGAGTGTTTCAAACAGAAGAAAATTTCTAGATTCAGAACTTGAAAAACTTGGTGGTTGCTTCTCTAATATCAATACAGGCAGGCTGTATATCAGTGTAAACTGCATTTTATGCGATTCTTTCAAAAAAAAAAAAAAAAAAAACTTGAATCAGAATTCGCGTAGCAAGCGTCAGATCCGCCATTCATATTCAGCCGTCGTCCAGAAAAGATTTTTTCGCGACATTAATTGAAAGACCTATTTCGTTTGACAGTTAGCATCAATTCCAAATATATATGAAATTAAAACAATAACAACACAAGATGGTTTCCTATCAGACAGAAGTGGTTAACAGTTTTCAATACGTTTGGATTGTAAAGAATCGAGAAGAGTCCCACTTCCGGTTCCGGGACGTCTCGAATCAGATGGTTGTTTTTTTTTCACGCGACCTCTTGATTTATAGAGGTTACAAGATCTTAGAAAACGGTTGAATATTGTATGACGGACTAGACGCTTGTATAAGAAGGAGTTGAATCTATGTAGATTATCGGTTTGTGGCCGTTTTCCGCGTCAAACATCAATGAATACCCGGCCCAGGACAAGGTTTCGTATTGTGTCCATACCGCAATTGCTTGAGAAAAAAAAGAGAAAAAAATTATTTTCACTTCCAGATTTTTCTTTCGACGAACATGTCCTTATCCTTCATCATGCTTTCAATCGCATCAAACTTATTCTTTATAGAATTAACGACGAGAACGGAGTGTGAGTTGGTAGGTCTCCGTGTCGCCCATGATTCTATTTAGTTAGAAAGCAGTCTTGTGACATTTGGAACGAAGCACGTAATAACCCGAATTTTGGCTCAGAAAAAAAACTCCACCAACCGCTGATTGGCCGAATATTCAATGGAGCTGGTTTGTATGAAGCAATTTTGGTCTCATGGGACGACCGTAGCGTGTTTCTAACGGAAGCAAATGTCTACATTCAGAACTGGAAAAACTTAGTGTTTGGGTCCCTCTAAAATCAATAAAGGCATGCAGAATATTAGTGTAAGCCTCATGTCTAGCAATTCTTTCCAAAGAATAGCTAAATTGATAGAACCTTAGATCGCAATTAGCGCTGCAAACGTCAGATCCGACATTCAATATTCAGCCGTCGTCCGTAAATGAATGTCTGCGACATTAATCGAAAGACCTATTTCATTTGACAGTTATCACCAATTTAAAATGTGAATGGAATAAAAATATGGTTTCAAGATGGTTTCCTACAAGAGAGAATCGGTCAACAGTTTTCAGGCAGCATGATGATGGTCTGTATATAGAATCCTAATCATTGACCATTATTCTTTATCCAGATGAATTTCCAAGTTGTTTCCCAGAGTATGTATCTCAGTCAGAGTATGTATCTCAGTCACGTTTTGATCGTGACTGTTCATTTGAACACCATGGAGATGTTAAACACCTATATTCAAGACAGGGACATAGACACAGCGTACAGAGGCAGACCAATACTGTATGGAATACTATTTCGATTCCCACTTTTTCGTATCTGTGAAATGGAAAAAGTATGAAATGTCCTGAGAGGTATTCTCACGACTAAGATAATTACCCAATCTACGTTAGAACTACAAGAGACATTGTTGACAAACAAATGTCAGATAAATGAGCATTCATATCAATTCGCAATCAATAATGAACGTAGAATACTTCTCAAAACTGTCACCAAGAGATAAAATTTCAATTATCTGACGGAAATGCTAAAATTATCACTTGATTTTCGTCGTATCTACACTTTAGACTTGAGGATTTCTCCTATCATTTAACATGCGATTTTGGCATATGTATCTGTTGCCAAATATCGGCATGGAGAAAGACCCATTTTTGTGGTTAATTCCAATGAGTACATGCAGTGAAAATATAAGCGAAGAAAATGAAAGTTTCCCATTTTAATGTTTTCCAAAGATAGCATGTTGAGTGTCCAATTTTGACTGAAACCCTAAAATCCCAATGAAATCCATGTCTGAATGTAGTGTTAGTCTGTGTGTCTGAATGTAGTGTTAGTCTGTGTGTCTGAATGTAGTGTTAGTCTGTGTGTCTGAATGTAGTGTTAGTCTGTGTGTCTGGATATGGTGTTAGTCTGTGTGTCTGGATATGGTGTTAGTCTGTGTGTCTGGATATGGTGTTAGTCTGTGTGTCTGAATGTGGTGTTAGTCTGTGTGTCTGTCAATGAATGTGTTAGTCTGTGTGTCTGAATGTAGTGTTAGTCTGTGTGTCTGAATGTAGTGTTAGTCTTTTAATGTGTGTGTTGAGTGTCTTAGACTGATGTGTCTGAATGTAGTGTTAGCCTGTGTGTCTGAATGTAGTGTTAGCCTGTGTGTCTGAATGTAGTGTTAGCCTGTGTGTCTGAATGTAGTGTTAGCCTGTGTGTCTGAATGTAGTGTTAGTCTGTGTGTCTGAATGTAGTGTTAGTCTGTGTGTCTGAATGTAGTGTTAGTCTGTGTGTCTGAATGTAGTGTTAGTCTGTGTGTCTGAATGTAGTGTTAGTCTGTGTGTCTGGATATGGTGTTAGTCTGTGTGTCTGGATATGGTGTTAGTCTGTGTGTCTGGATATGGTGTTAGTCTGTGTGTCTGGATATGGTGTTAGTCTGTGTGTCTGAATGTAGTGTTAGTCTGTGTGTCTGAATGTAGTGTTAGTCTGTGTGTCTGAATGTAGTGTTAGTCTGTGTGTCTGAATGTAGTGTTAGTCTGTGTGTCTGAATGTAGTGTTAGTCTGTGTGTCTGAATGTAGTGTTAGTCTGTGTGTCTGAATGTAGTGTTAGTCTGTGTGTCTGAATGTAGTGTTAGTCTGTGTGTCTGAATGTAGTGTTAGTCTGTGTGTCTGGATATGGTGTTAGTCTGTGTGTCTGAATGTAGTGTTAGTCTGTGTGTCTGAATGTAGTGTTAGTCTGTGTGTCTGAATGTAGTGTTAGTCTGTGTGTCTGGATATGGTGTTAGTCTGTGTGTCTGGATATGGTGTTAGTCTGTGTGTCTGGATATGGTGTTAGTCTGTGTGTCTGAATGTGGTGTTAGTCTGTGTGTCTGAATGTAGTGTTAGTCTGTGTGTCTGAATGTAGTGTTAGTCTGTGTGTCTGAATGTAGTGTTAGTCTGTGTGTCTGAATGTAGTGTTAGCCTGTGTGTCTGAATGTAGTGTTAGCCTGTGTGTCTGAATGTAGTGTTAGTCTGTGTGTCTGAATGTAGTGTTAGTCTGTGTGTCTGAATGTAGTGTTAGTCTGTGTGTCTGAATGTAGTGTTAGTCTGTGTGTCTGAATGTAGTGTTAGTCTGTGTGTCTGAATGTAGTGTTAGCCTGTGTGTCTGAATCTGTGTGTCTGGATATGGTGTTAGTCTGTGTGTCTGGATATGGTGTTAGTCTGTGTGTCTGAATGTAGTGTTAGTCTGTGTGTCTGAATGTAGTGTTAGTCTGTGTGTCTGAATGTAGTGTTAGTCTGTGTGTCTGAATGTAGTGTTAGTCTGTGTGTCTGAATGTAGTGTTAGTCTGTGTGTCTGGATATGGTGTTAGTCTGTGTGTCTGGATATGGTGTTAGTCTGTGTGTCTGAATGTAGTGTTAGTCTGTGTGTCTGAATGTAGTGTTAGTCTGTGTGTCTGAATGTAGTGTTAGTCTGTGTGTCTGAATGTGGTGTTAGTCTGTGTGTCTGAATGTAGTGTTAGTCTGTGTGTCTGAATGGTGTTAGTCTGTGTGTCTGAATGTAGTGTTAGTCTGTGTGTCTGTGTGTCTGAATGTAGTGTTAGTCTGTGTGTCTGAATGTAGTGTTAGTCTGTGTGTCTGAATGTAGTGTTAGTCTGTGTGTCTGAATGTAGTGTTAGTCTGTGTGTCTGAATGTAGTGTTAGTCTGTGTGTCTGAATGTAGTGTTAGTCTGTGTGTCTGAATGTAGTGTTAGTCTGTGTGTCTGAATGTAGTGTTAGTCTGTGTGTCTGAATGTAGTGTTAGTCTGTGTGTCTGAATGTAGTGTTAGTCTGTGTGTCTGAATGTAGTGTTAGTCTGTGTGTCTGAATGTAGTATTAGCCTGTGTGTCTGAATGTAGTGTTAGTCTGTGTGTCTGAATGTAGTGTTAGTCTGTGTGTCTGAATGTGGTGTTAGTCTGTGTGTCTGAATGTGGTGTTAGTCTGTGTGTCCTGATCCGATGAATACTTGTATGATGGTGCTCTGTTCGTCTATTGTATTAGTCTGTGTGTCTGAATATGATTGTAGTCGGTGCGTCTATGGCATTAGTTTACATGCCTGAATAGGGTGTTAGTCTCTGTGTCTGAAGATGGTGTTATATATAGTTATATCGTAAACGGACGGCAAAATACGAACGTACCGTGCAAGATCTCTGGCGCTACATTTCGTCATTCTGCTTAACTCGGGGCTAGGGGTCGTTTGAATATCATGGATTTTGCATTTCCATGGTGTTTAAATGAACAATCACAATCAAAGCGTGACTGAGATATATACTCTGGAAAACGACTCGAAATTTCATCTGGATAAAGGACAATGGTCAGTCATCAGGATTTTATGTAAAGTACATCATCATGTCTTGCCAACATCATTGAAAACTGTTGACCGCTTCTCTCTTGTGGGAAACCATCTTGTATTTTTTATTATTTCTATTTCATACAGGAATTAGTTCTTCCGATTATTGACGCGGAAATTCTTTTATGAGCGACGTCCAAACATGAATGCCGGATCTGACGCGCGCTGTCTGTAGTGTTAGGCTGTTTGTCTCTCGACAACATGAAGTACAGCGCCGGTGAGAGGGGTTCGTGTAACAGTGTGTTAGCAAGTGACAATACCCACCTCCTGCCATCATGCACATCCCAGTTACCATGGAGCAGACACATTGGTGTAGTAATACAGAGACGAACCCAGTGATGAGGCCGAGTCCTACGACCAGTAGAGAAACTATAGCACAGGTCTCCGCCGATCGTGTCAGTTGCATCACTGGAAGAATAGAAAATCAGAAAATCATGCCTGAGAGCGATTCGAGATTCATTTCGAAAATTACTACGACATTATCAGTTTATTTGAAGAGAGAGACCTTTATTTGAACTTCTTGTCATGCTTTGTTCTGAAAATCGATTCATCTCGGCAGCTGAAAATAGTATTATGATATCATATATTATGCCGTATGGTCTATGTCTTCGTTACTGAGAAAATAGCTAAAATATTAATGGAATATAGATGTAGTTATTTGGATAGTCGCCCTGTAGTTGCAGCTGTTTGGTATCGATGAACAGCCTGTCATCCGGCAATGTTCATAATTGGATAAATAATGCATTTACTTTGCTTTCGATGCCAGTCGGTAATGAGGGAAGTGGTCCGGTCAACATGGACTTGGTCTCTAGTGTGGACGCAAGGCCTCCGCGAAGGAAACCGATTTTATTGTGTTCAACTTTCTTGGCTACATATAGGCACAATACCTGGTATTCATTCTCATTGCGTAAAACATTCACAACGATTTACTACTCCTTGAAAATTTACTTAAAATACTTTCTAATCGATTTATGTTTTTAATGTTAGATTCACTTTGCACCATTTGTGTATAACTTCTCCAATCATACACTCAAGAAGAGCAAAGTTAACTCAAATTGAGTGAATTTATCACTCAAGACTTCAGTGAGGCCAGTGGAAGATTTGCATAATTCAAGTTAATCCCTTGACAATGCCGTCTCGCCTCGATGGCAGCGGGCAGTGCACCGACACGTGGCTGGCCGAACAAGTTCCGGTTCGTTAATCGGGGAACTATCTCTTAAACCAGAACTAATTTGAATCGATGATAACTGGACTATTTTCGACCTGTAGTTGTCAAAATTATCATAAATGTAAGCTTATTGGTCTTTCTTGGAATGGCAGGAATATTTGATCCATATCATCGTATCTACACCAGTTATCAATAGTTAAGAAAAAACAAAGAAAAACACACCCAGGTTATAGAGTTAAGGGAGAGATCATGAGAACGAACCGAAGCTCATGCGGTGACCCACGTGCCAGTGAACCTGTCGCCGCCATCGGGGCAAGATAGCATTGCCCAAGGAATAATGAGAAAAAGTTGGACACATTAATTCTTGGAAAATGGCATCTTAATTTTCCAAATTAATCCTTGGACAATGCTATCTCCATTCTGTCGGCTTAGTAGAATTTCCTTATCCAAACTAGGGGCTTATGGTCAACCTCCGAACAGCGCATGTCAGCTGAACGACAGTCGTCTGGCTACATACCCTGCTCGCAATTGAAATATCGTTAACACGCTCTCAGCGTAGATTACTCCACCAATACAACACCTTCATCTATCACTGTAATAACCTCATTTAATGCATTAACAAAATATCTCCGAAAATCTTATTATTAATAACCTACACTGATTTCACTGCTAACGTGTTTATGTTATTGATTTTTGTGTGTGTTTCGCATGGATATAGTCCATGCGCAATGACTGCCGTAGTTTGTGATGCAATGGATGTAGTACTGGCGGTGTAGGGGTGACAGCTTGTCAGGCGATGACAAATCAAAGCGCCGTGTTCTAATTCATTGTTCTAGATCAATCTGTCTATATGCTAAAAGTGCATGTTGTTATGACAGCCTTTCTGTCATTTCAGGTTATTTAGCGAATAAAACAATGTACCTGCTGTTTGTCACTCACTAGCCTCTCCCCCCTACATCGCTGTACTGTTTGGAAGGTCCCCTTTCCAAATCGAGAATTGACCAATCGAAACATCAGTTCGCCAGTAAACTGTTTCATCTATCTACTCGACTGCGGTCAGGGGTGTATTACCCCTGTTATGAGGATGACTTATGGTTAGATTGAACGGACGGCACGTCGAAATTCGTTCGAAAATATCCAATGTGATAGCAATTTAATCGGTTGACAATTTACCTTTGTTTTGAATTCCTTCGCCAGTACTATTCCTGGTTCATGGTCAAACCAATTTGACGTCGCGGGGGTAGCAAACTCACCACAATTGTTCACATGCAATAATATTGAAAAGCTACCGCCCATATACTTATAAAAAAGTGCGTGAGTACGTGACAAATATGTTACACATGGAATGCTTTGCAGCTGAGTCACTTCGGCAACTGTGCCCATTACAACGGTTTAGGATCCGAGCACTTATTGCCTATCTGCCAACAAGTCAGATGTGTGCATTAGATCACCTCTCCGACGTGATATGCTAAGACTTAAACAACATTCAATTTTACGTGGGACACAATAAACAGCGAGGAAAGAACTATTTTTTTATTCTCTCTTTAATTCATGTTTACCGAGTTCTGTTATTTCAAATGTACGAGGGTTCATAGAGGATATCGGTTTTTGTTTTTTAGTTTCCTTGACTTTTTTGTTAATTTTCTGCTTATGTGCGCTTCACTCGATATTTTCTTCCGATTTTATTCTGACTACTTCTTTCGTCAATTTCCTTGAATCACTTTGTAGTTTTTAACTTTTCCTGGTAACTTTTTGAAATTCCACCAATTCCATCAAAAAGTTGTTACACCGCGATGATAATATCTACGTCGCGGTGTAAATAATTTACTTCACAGTGAAAATGTTTACACCGCGAGAAATTTTTTACACCGCTGTGGGAATAGTTTACACCGCGGGAAAAATATTTACACCGCGGTGTAAACTATTTACACGGTGCAAATATTTTCTCCGCGGTGTAAACATTTCCACCGCGGCGTAAACTATTTACACCGAGGTTTAAACATTTCCACGGCGGTGTAAACTATATATACACCGCGGTGATAATAAATATTATCACCGCGGTGTAAATACTTTTTTGGTGAGTTTTGCATTATCTTGCATTTCCAAATTTTTCTGGAAAACTGGGTTAGATCGCGGTTTGCACTAAATCGCGTTATTTGGAATTGACAAAAACAACAACAAACACATGAACCTCATAATAGAAAACCGACGCGAAAAGAGCACCAACAGATGTTAGATAAATATACTGCTTGCTCATGGCTGGTTTCCGAAAGAATGTCACATCAATTCTTACAAAGATATATTCATGTATGGATGGAGAATTCAAATTCAATTCAGTTTATGGCAGTCTGAACTTCTGCCATACTATTCAGATCACTATCATGTTTTTTTCTTCTTAATTTTGTATCGGAAATCGCGTTAACTCCGAGCATCTGGTCTGTAGTTCATGATTTATGATGAACTATGACCCGCGGCTCAACAGTAAGAGTTTTTTTTCGTCAAGGTGTTAGAGGTATCGATAAAAGTCCTGATGGAGTATCAGCCGAACCATCTATCACCGGCCAGAATGTCCTGCTGGAATTTTAAATAAGCTAAGGTGAGGAAGTAATACCCTAGAGCTCTTCCACGAGCTACTTCATCCAAGACATGTCCTCTTCAATTATTTTAAACACAGCGGCATGGGAAATTAACTCCGCTGTGCTTTTTCTTTATTCTTGTACCACTGAGAGACATCTCCCGGTCTGCTGACATTTAAAGGAAGTCAGCAAACTATAATTCAATTGTGATACGTGTGTCTTCAAATAGGAAATTGTCATCCACGACGGACTGAAAATAAGAAAAGTTAGCCGATGGTTTTAAACACACTGAGGGTGGAGGGGTAAGAAGCGAAATCGAATCTATGGAGACACGGGCCTTTTGTGCACAATGTATATTGTAATCGCAACCTGTAACCAGCTGGGTCATCTATACGCGGTATAAGACTGACCCTGGGATCGTGTGTACCCATTTCTAGCCTACTTTCGGCAACTATATGAAGGAATGCCCCGAAATCAACACCACGTGATGTCGTCAGCCAATCAGCTAAACTCTACCGACGTATAACCCCAACGTAACCTGCCATTTTCGAGTCATGTGCTGTCCTACTTGTTCAAAATTACAGATCTACAACATCTCTTGGATGATACAGAAGTTATTCATATCTGTATCTTATGTAAGCTCAGACAATATATGTTTCAGAAGTAGTATGAAAAGCCTGTAATTTATCAGATTTCTCGAGCCTGTTCTCCGCCGGATGAAGACCGAACAGTATACGGTAAAGTATCGGATATCGCTCCTCAATAATGGCGACACACGATTCGCAAGCCATCGTATGGATGGCGAAGTTTTCGCAAATGATTATAACCGCACAGTGATGTTGAATTTTACAAAGGGGACACAACTTTATTTTTCCAATTATTGAATTTAATATTAAACCATAATTTAACTACATTTTATAATGGATCCCCACTTGATGGAGAGCAGGAGATTGTACCATGTTTGCTGCCACAAGGAGAATATCATCAGTTAGTAATATGGTCGATACATGGCCGAAATACTAATGAACGCGACGTTAAACTCTAACGCACTCACCCATTTTATAATGGCTAAATATTTTTGATTGATATTTTTGTTTGTTTGGCGCAGCATTCATCTTCCTTCTCCTCATATGAATAAAGAAGTAGTGGTTGATATTTTATATCAATTCCAACTCGAGTACCCCCTACCCCTCCTCCCCCCATAACTTTTTCATCCCACTGGATGCACCACACTCTGTCGTAAGGAAAACGCGCGGGAATGTGAAGGGCCAAGAGGTCAGAGGTATGGAATTCCCCCAAGAAGTTACTTGCATGTGAGAGCGAAAATGTATCAATATAAACACGCCCTGACGGTTGGCTAAAATTACAATGGATGAATTTATTATAGTATTTCATAAAAATTAGTGGAGACAAGTTGATATGGTCATGGAATTCTTTCGTTACTACATGAAACATGGATAGGCCTTGAGTTTAGGGTGACAAACCAATCAATAGATTTAAAAAATAAGGCGGTTCTTCCATTGTAGTGAAATAATGAGATGCAGTTGGCAACCCCCATCACGAGACTCCTATTCCTCTCTGTATTCACCAAAAATATAAAATGGCGTCTTCATAGATTGTTTCATTTAAAATAACAGCCAATGGACGGATGGGGTTCGAGTGCGATACGCCACATCCATGTGATCTCGGTATAAAGACTTAGTTTATGCGGAGAAAAAGTTGGAAACAAACTCTTTGAAGTTCCGGGCGGAAACGACATGGGGCGTCTCTTAAGTCAAAACAAATACGGATGCGGAAAAAGGGAATTCAAAACAATCAGATGGGACGAAATATATAAGACATTGCCTGGCGTTTATAACTCGACCAAATATGGGCATATTCAAAAGGTCATGAGATCACGAAGGCTGTTCGGAAAGCCTGTTAATAAAATGGCGATTGATCCTGGCGTCGGGTTTGTCAGACGAACCATGGCTAGTGATAAGTTATTTTGTGTGTTATATATTTCCAACCTGGCCATATATCTCACCGGGTTTATTGTCCCTCTCCATACTTGAACCTGAGCAGAATGGGGGTGAGAGAAACGGACAGAGAGGTGGCGAGAGAGGGGCCGGGTACACGCGTTATCGATTACCCCAGGCCCAATTAAAAAAAAAGAAAGAAAAAAGTTGAGAAATGACCACGTATGTTTAGATGGGTAAATGGCCCAAGAACAGGTGCGGTAGAAGTGCAAAAAATAAAATATTACATATACAAGAAAGTGTTCAGTTGGCATGAAGTACAATACCATTTTGTATACTCAGAAAAGTTTCAAGGCACTGAGTCTCATCATTCTCGAATAACAGAGCCGTAAAGTAGTGCATTCGTGCAAAATCGCCAATTTTGAGGCGAAAACACCTAATATTTATTTCTATAAACATATGATAACCAGAATCATCTTGATACAGCATACTCGCTGGTCCAATATGTATTCGTTGACCAAATCTGGTTCTGGTTATCGTTTATCTTCATATGTTTACAGAGAACAATAAGAATTGTTTTCACCTCAGAATCAACTTTTTTGCACGAATGCAAATTTACGGTCCTATTAGTCGAGAATCATTAGACTCAGTGCCGTGAAATTTTTCTAAGTATAGAATATAATATTACACTTCATGCCAAATTGAACAATTTCTTGTACTGGAAGTATTTTATTTTGGTACTTCTGCATTGCACCTGGCCTGGGGCCATTTACCCATCTAAAGATACAAGGTCCTTTCGTACTCACTTATTCTGTACGTCGATCGGTAATATCCTTCTTCGTACGTATGATAAATATGTAGATAGCTCATGCAATCTGGAACTTCTGGGTGATCCACGTATACTTCATCTGAAATACACATCACACATAACATTGAGGACATTTAACAAGTAAAACATCATCGGCGTCTCTTATAAGATATTCATGATGTCCATATGAATAGGCGAAGTGAAGGTGTGACTGAGATACAACTGTACAAGGAAAGAATGCCCGATGAGAAGAATATGCCCGTCTTGTTTCTAATAATCAAGCTAGATGATGGCAGAGAGGGGCCATCGAATATCGCGTTATAATTGCGGGATAACGAGCGATATTGCCAAGTATCGCATTATAATATCGCAATATCGCTCATTAACGCGCAATTATAACGCGATATTTCGCAATATCGCTCATTATCGCGCAATTATAAGGCGATATTCGAACGTTCGTAAAGTTAGACCGCGGTTCGCAGTTCGTTATTCGGGACCAGTCATTCAGCGATTCATAACAGCGCCCCTAGCAGCGCCCCCTGGCGTCAGATTTGGGATATGAATATGCAAAGATATGGAGCACGACATTCGCTCTCGCTATACAGAGTTTGGAGTTCAAAGTACTCATAATTAAAAAAATACAGATTTCCATATCTGAGGAAATAATTGCTGGTCTCCTCGAATAATGAACTGCGAACTGTGAACCGCGGTCTAACTTTATGAACGTGATATTCGATGGAATTCAATGGCCCCTCTCGGACATCATAGTTCCTTGGCTTAGGTGAAGAGGCATTATTATTGCCTGGGAAATTTTTTGTCCTTTCCACATGTGCCGGTGTGAATGCTAAGAATGTCCTGGCTAAAAGTACCCCTCTTCTACAGAAACTAAGCTGGAGAATATGTCCTAGCTGGGTTAGAAGATAGGAACCGGACACTCCCATAGCCACCGGACATTCTTAGCCTCCACACCTGTACGGCCTCCACACCTGTACGTTCTGTGGCATATACGTCCGTGGTTTCATTACGGAATGTCATGGTCGCTTTAGGTGGGATCCCACTTTCTAATATACAAAACTAGTGCTCTGGGTCTTCTGTAGGAGTCATATTGTAATATTTGGGGTACTCCTTGTGCAATTATCTCAATTCACATCCAATGAAATGTATTGCAACTATTGGGATGCAAAAGTAAAATTGGACAGCAACTTCCGAACATAACGTCTTGATAGCGTTGGTCTTTTATCATCTATATAGTGCAGATGATATTTATTCGTATAAAGATAATGTAACATTCCAATGGTAGGTACGCAAATTGTTGCTGAACGTTAAAATCAAACGATTTAGATCATCCTCCTCATCTAATAACTAAATTTTAAATCAGAAAAGGTAATTTTTCCTACGAAGTAGGCTGCAGATTGCAAATTGTCCGGTAATGCGTCAGTCAGTCAGTCCATCCGAATCCTTTCGTCGGCAAAATAAGGAGAACCGTAGACATCAGAACCTTGATTTTTGGCATGAAGGTGCATTAGGGGACTCTTACCAACAAGTTCTGAGCTGATCTACTTTTGATGAAAATTTCTGGTGATTTTTGATGAAAATCACTGGTGATTCTGATTTGGGCAGTGCCTAGATTTCAACTAGGGGTGGGGATTTTCAAGAGTTCAGTTCGCGTCGGAGTCCTAATGCCTGCCCTACTTCGTAGGTCCTGTGCCGTTAGTCACACTGCCCATGTGTTTATGTGTTGCATCTATTTTCTGTATAGTTATAGGAGAATGATTTTGAAGAGAGGCTTATTTCGAATTCATTATTGTATTTGCACTCATACACAGTGATCATTCGTGGCGAGATAAGCTCATCCATGCAATGGATTCGTCTCGCCGTCTGTGTGTTTAATACGGAATTATTGTCACACAACCGACTATGAAGGTCAAACAGATTATATCGGATTTATTGTTAGGAATTTGCCTAATGAATACGGAATAACAATTATTGATTGATATTGAAGGTTTGATGGACTCTGTATACAAGCATTTATGCCTGGATACATCGTGCTCTAGAACACGACTTGGCAATTGATTTATCAGCTTTGGGGAAAGGAACACCAGATTGACTTGCTGACACTATAGCAAATCGGTGGCAGCTTCTCTCTTTTATGCAAGAACCTGGTTTGGGTTCATTCCAATCTCCGAGCAGGTTTAATATCACCATTTGTCTTGTAAATTATATCCCTGCCTCTGTGCCACTTACTCTCTAAAAAAAACTTGAGTGAAAAGTTTACTCTGGTAAGTGTGGGAATTCTTCCCGCTCAAGTTGAGTGAAATGCACTCGAGTTTGAGTGTAATTCACTCAAATTTCATTCCAATTTGAGCTGATCACTCACTCAAGTTGAATGAAGTTGATTCACTCAATTTGAACTCACTTCACTTGAGTGGAAAGTTTTCACTCAAGTGCTTGAGTGGTATGAATTTCCACTCTTACTTGAGTGAAATTTCACTCAAGTTATACTAGAGAGTATTAGCTAGCCCTGAACCCAAATATGATCTCTCAGTGAAAGATGTTACCACCCGAAGAGTCTTTATCAAACGTTATCGATACATATATATTTGATGGCTCTTGTGCTAACAATGTCGAGACGTTTTTTTTTACCATGAAATTTTTCATGGATAATTACAACGCATATAAGGGAAGTGGGAAGAGGTGCCGACATACTGACAGAGCCACATGACTTCACAGTATAGTCTTCTGGTTAACCTATTCTAAGGCACATACCAAGAATCTAACGATTCGTGATATGTGTTGTATATCAGGTACGCTTTTATTGTACCTGTTCATGTGGCAACTTGGATGACATGACCACACGGCCCCTAGCACCGGCATAAGCGGTATCGGATACAAATCTAGAGAGCTATGATGGAAATGCTCTGACAACTCGTACATTGGTAATTGGTGAGCTGTGTCGCTGTGACAACTCGTACACTGGGGATTGGTGAGCTGTATCGCCGTCAGATGAAAATGACGGCATTTAACACAAAAGACTAGTCTGTGAGGCCCGATGTCTGTGACGCCCGATGTCGACTGCCTACTAGATGTCTGACCTGATGCTCATATTTGGGTTTTAGTGGATTTATGTGTACTGTTGGTGAGATTATCAACTCGAATATGTTATATAATGATTATCAACCAGTACAGTGAATGTCGAACGTCTGCATTCGACATCCCTGTGGGGTCATATGACTTCTTGTCAGTACTCCGGCATCTTTTCCACTACCCTAGTTATGTTGCGTTTATCAATAATTGTGGTGCGGTGAATTAACCCTTGTGCCTGAAATTCAGTTTGAAGCACTCAACATTTCAATAAGTCATATTCTCATACTATTTCTGATTTTATATGTATGGCCGTTTCAATCCTGGCAGTTTATTTCTGTAATATTTTAATTGCCCCTTGATCAGCTGAGAAATATGGTATTCAAAATGAGAGGTTAAAGGACAGATGCCATTGCTTATACCGTACCAACCGCGTCGATATACGACAATCCGCCATATTACCAGACACAGACAAAGCCTGGGATTTCATTGAAACCGTGAAGGAGTATACGACAGATCTATATGCTAAGTACTCGTATAAGGAGGCCAATTTCCGATTGCTTCTTAATAGCGAAATCAACTGGGGATATAATATAAAGAGAATGGAGGCTGCAAGGCACGTTGTGCAAATTAAGTTCGCAGAACACGCGGTTTTATCGACTGTTTTTTTCTCTCAAATTAACTTTTTCGTATATGACCCATTACTTAAACTCCGGATATCGTATAGGTGCAGTTGAACTAGATACTTTCTAATATATCGAATTTAAAAGGCATTCAGTTACTCAGTATTATTTGCTTAAATAATAAGGTAGAACCCATTAATGAGACCCATTAGAATTCGGCACGAGGCATGGAAAATAAGTTTTATATTCATATTAGGACGACGTAACGACCGAATAGACAAAACTAAACAAGCTAAATAATCTATCGGAAAAATGAAATTTTAGAAATTAGAACTGCCGATAATTCATCATGCATATTATGCGAAGAAAACACATAAATAAAAAAAATCGAAAAATATGACCGAAAAAATCTACCAAACATGTCGTTTTGGAAATGACATCACTGTGACGTCATCATAGCGGGGTATAGTGTGGTAAGTTGTAGTCTACTAGCTCAAGGGCTAATAAATATTACGAGCTGGACTGGTCCCAAATAACCCAGACCAGACCTTCATTCTTAGAAATTTCGGTTCTTCTTGGTTCTCCAGAACATTTCGTTCTACATAGAATCGATTTTTGTTTCTCTCTTTTTGGTTCTTTATATTGTGTTCACATTATTGGCACAATGTGTCCGTGTGAAAGGAACCCTAGCCCGAGGAACAGTTCTATCTCTTATCGTGCAAAAGCAAACACACTTGGACATTCTTAGCAGAAAAGTTTTACGATTTGATACTCAGTGACCGGTCTTACAAACCGTGCGTAAGCTGACGTTCGACGTCACTACCATGTTGGCATATGCAACATACGTCACCATGGAGGGTACGTCAAGCGTAAGCTTCGTACGCATTGAAAGATGAGCCCCTGACTATAGTCTTAGGAATCTTGGTCTCCTCTCCTATGTCCTTCTCACAGGCCCGCAAAACAAGAGCTTTGGGGTATGTGGACGGTGGTATTACGGTGAAGTGTCGAAATATGGGGTCTCTATATATAACCCCATAAAGCATGGGGCTATATATAGAGACCCCATATTTCGACACTTCGCCATAATACCACCGTCCACACTCCCCAAAACTCTTCTTTTGCGGTCCTGTGGTCCTTCTATAGGTAGGCCAATCCTTTTAAATCAACACATTAGCCCTTTAGGAAGCTCACTAGCATTATGAGAGCACTGAATCAGATTTATACCATGACAGTAGCCTTCACGCCAGTCATATTACGAACTCAGTGTTACTTATCGAATGATTTAGAAGATCTGACAGGTTAGGCAATTACTGTACAAAATAAACGTTTCACCACCAGATATCATTTAACTAAATTGAACAGTGTTTTGTGTTTGTGTTTATGTTTGTTAATATACACACTTATGACTTTCAGTGCGTTGGTAAATGACTTTCGTGTGTTGGTAAATTTTCCTCAACGAGTTATTCTACAAAATACGAATGTCACCCATATGTAACCAGTGTTTTCTAAAACTCCCCGTACCTGATATATTTCTGGATTATTTTTATAATACTAGGTGTGAAGTATCATGCATGGGTAAATATGAAATGGCGCCCAATTAAACGCAACATTAAAAGGGTTAAGTAAAACGATGTCGGCGTACTGACAAGAAGTCATATGACCCCACAGATGAATAGACTGACTGCATATTCTCAAAACATCACAAAGAACCAAAAGGGATCCGTGTGAAGACTTGTATCGCAGCCACGCTTTTATTGTAGCTGTTCATGTGAATGACATGACTGTTCATGTGAATGACATGACTGTTCATGTGAATGACATGACTGTTCATGTGAATGACATGACTGTTCATGTGAATGACATGACTGTTCATGTGAATGACATGACCACTCCCACGGCTCCTAGCACCGGCTTGAGCGGTATCAGATACAAATATCTCAGAGCGATGATTTAATATCCATCTGAAGGTTGTGGATAGGCCCAAATCACCCAAACAGTGAATGCTTCTGGCGTTTTCGGGCTCATGACCGGTCCAAAAAGAGGTATGAAACCGTCGTTCGTACGTATGACCTTGTACATATTAGTAATTGGTCCTATAGGTATTATATGACATTGTTTGCATTAAATCTATGTAGGTGTGGAATCAATACCAATGATTTATATATAGTATTCTATTCTATTTCTGTGAACAATGCAACCAGTAAGTGGTTCCATTAAGCGCAATTGTTCGCCATTAGTACAAATTATACCCAACAAATTACACAAGAGCATATTATATGGCCTCCTCGCATATGATTAGATGTTTTGTAAATGTTTTGAGGTCAAATTTTATCATATTCATGATCAGCCAGATTATGTCCAACGTATTTTCTTTCCAAAATTAGAGTAAATTGGGATAAACTCGGACAGATCGTTGAGCTCATTCAAACGTTTACTATATATAACAAATGACACTAGGTGTCATATGTAAAATGCGCACAAAATTGGAACTAAAAATGCCTTATTAACAGAAGACCAATCCACATAAATTTTGTGATGAGAATATTTACAATTGTATTCTCCGCATCTTCGGAAAAAAGGGCTTGCAATTTGGTAACGAACGTATTAATTTTGGAAATAAAGGCAGTTTGGTAAAAAGGATATGTCAAGACTGCGGTGTGGTCTAACTAGGATAGGGATTTAAAAATTTTTGTTAAAATTATTTAGTGTATTATAGCTATGATATTCTGCGAAATCTATTAAATCTATGGGAAACTAAATTAGTGTTAATTCACACTATAGTGTTGGTTACACGATGTTTTTTCTCTACGTTGTAAATAAAGGTACCGCCTATGTAATCCTGCTAAGGTCGAAGTTAGGAAGTTTTGGGCGTCTTGGTTGCAGAATTCTCATGGTGTCTGTCATCTTCACGACGTCGCGGTTTCTATTTGTGAGCCAAAGGCGAACCCTTGACCAACTTGCATAGCAAACCGCGTTCCGCCCACACTCCATTTACGTGACCTAGAAAAACTGCGCTGATGGTATATAATACGTTTGGGTTTTACTTTCGCTGCTAAACTATTCGCTGATACCGAATGTAAAATATTTAATCCAAGCACGCATAACAATAAAATATTAATGGATAGACCAGTGAATTTTTTATAGAAATCCGTGCGTTTCAACCCAGTTCAAGTCCTTCACTTCAGTGGGAAGGTGAAGTCGGATACACTGACATCGCGGGCCGCCTTTAAAGCTTCGGTGTTTTCTACCTTTGCCTGGCTTGTTGGATGTTTGATGGTAGATGAATGGGTTTATTTTCTCTTCAAATAGATTTTGTTTTAAACTATGTTTCCTTTATATTTATTAATGTTCATGGTTGTTGAAAGGTGCAAGTTCATCTGCCACTGGATATCGCACAAGCTATGGTGTTTTCGAATCTGTTGTCACGGTCGCCATGGTCGCGGTGCTTAAGTGATCTGATTGGTCACTATGTACAGGATGCCGCTGTGTGTCGTTGATCGCGATACATTGCCCAAGCGGACCAGGGGTTATATCTATCATACAGATAGAGATACCCCTGGTTTTAGCGAGGATGGGTGTCTGTATGAACGTGCACAGTGCACAACAATATTTGATAAAATGGACCGCGTTAGGGGGACATCTCCTCTCCTTCAATTTAAACACCCCCATCAGACCCCGCCCAGCCCACACTTCCAGGCTAGCGCCCCTTGGGGGAAGACGCCTAGAGGGCATCGGGAATGGCTGGTACATGTATAGATATATGGAACGGGGGACTTACACAATACAGGGTTTGGATGAACCGGAATTGCAATTACTTGGGTCAGAAAGGTGGGAAATGGATAAACCGGAAGTGTATATCAAGGCAGCTGATTGGTTACATTGTATTGTGCAAGTTCCGCATTGAAGGGACCCAGATACGTACCGGGTAAGACGTTGCATATCCTCCACAGCCCGCCTCGTCTTCTGGCAGGGACCAAGGTTGAATTTGTAGGTCCATCGGATGTGCCGTCTACCCTTTCGAGATTGACAATAAAGTAAGACGAGGTGTTATTGGGTATTGTTATCATACCAGTCGGTTCCAAAGTCAATCTGAGCATGTTTATGTTGAAGTCTATGTATTCCCAATCCTCGGTGAAAGCTCCAACGCCCATGAGTATGGCGCAAACAACGTTCAGTACGGGGGCCACCACGAAAAGCACCCGAACGATGCAGTACTGAGATAACGAACCCATCGGGGAATATCATCGAATAATACTATTCCCTTTGTAGGGATACGGCAACATTTCAGGCCTGATCATATTTTGTCTGTGCACAACGAGTATTTCTGGCAAAAACATTCCTTTCGATACCGAATTAGCTGGGTCGAGTTCGGTGGAATTAGTCGGGGGAATTGACTAAGTCAACACCTCGAATCGACAGGAAGTCTCAAGAGCGGAATTACTGCTTACGCGGCCTTTTGTTCGTTAAGTCTCGTTATCGAGTAATTTTCATCCCGACACAAATGCCATGATTAACCGCATCAGCAAATGGTTACTGTTTGACGTAACCATGCAAGTATCCTCGTGGGCAAATGTCAAAGACGGGTTTGTGAGGATCTGATTGCTGAATTTGCATTGACAAACTATGTTGTTGACCTTGAATGGAACAGCAGTCTCTTGAAATCGAAAGGATTCTTTCCGACAGCAATCTGTGAAACCAAATTATCCGTGTACCTGCATATGGGATTCCTTTCGCGTATACGATGACTCGTTGGAACCAAATTCCCCCACAAATAATAGCATCACAATGCTAATGGAGAAACATGCCAAGGAATGAAATACATCGTTGGGCAAGACTATTCCTCCGTAGATGTCAAAGCTGGTTTGGTTGATTACACGTCCAGGTACAGGCAATGAGTTCTATTTCACAACAAGCAGACGAATCGTGTCCTCAACAGCAATTCTCCTTAACAACACTATCGATATCACCTACGAGCCCCTGTTGTCAAACACAAATTAAGCGTACATCCGCAGAGAAATCGCTATAATCCGATCTGCCTACACTTTAACTCGTTAACTACGTCATCTGGGTGATGAATATTGAAAAAGGCTAAAGGTGGAATTGGCAATAGACTTAATAAATTATAGCGCATAAAGTTGATCAGCACCAAGGTCGAGTAGATAATTAGCGTACGCCGAAATCTGTTGTGGAACACACGAGGTTTACCGAATTATCGCGCGTGCTATCACCTCGAAGTGCAAACCAAGAAGAATCCAGCATTGGTCGCATGTGCTTCATGTTATACCGTTATAGCGTGTTTTGGTAGTTTGGAATCCGATAGCGTTTATCTCACTACAATAATAGTAGAGATTTTCCTTTATCAGTTTGCACAGAACTATGGGATCTGGGTGATCATCCATAATTAAAACATGAAGAACATTGATGAACACGTGGTCTTATTGATTGCACACTAACTTACGCGAAGCACTCACTGGCCAAAAGGCTGCTGGTCCAATGTTGTGAGGGGTTTGCGGTCCCTGACCACTGAGCTCTCTTTTGCCTCAGCATTGCTTGTCCGAGTCGATTGATCTTAACGGTCGTAATGTGCACAATGCGATCTTCCAACAATTGCAAGAATTTACCTAGCAGCTGGACGTGATCCACTAAAGGTTAAATGGAAATGATTATTATAATATAAAGAAAGGGTTGGTTAATGACGGATTATATATAGATATTAGCAAATATGTGTTATAATCAAGTCGGAAACGTCTACAAATGACAATAGACACGAGGGCGTCATGACATTTGTACAGATGATAGCCATGGTATATCGATAAACTATTTACTTATTAAAATCACACCGTGCGTATGTAACCGTGCAAATACTTTGTTATATCGCCTACACATTATTAGATGGCGGAAAAGTCCCCACGTGGCATATCATTTCTAACTTAGCTTTTTGTGCGATCTTCATCCTCAAGATTTAAATTGACGTTAAACTGATCTATAGCTAACGGTCACATAGTTTATCACTTTCCATCAAATGACTTGATAGGGCTATTATATCAATTGTATCCAATTCCGCTCATGCCGGTGCTATGAGCCGTATTCGCATATCGTTCAAGATATTCACATGAACAGCTACAATAAAAGCGTGGCTTAGAAACAAATCATCACAGGGATCATTTTTGTTCTTGTGAGGATTTTAGATATGCAGTCAGAATGTTGACCTGTGAGGTCACATAAATTCTTGTCAGTACGTTTTTATGTTGTGTTCAATTTGAATGTATTGCGTACATGCGGTTAATTTTGACCTTCTTGTAATAACATACACATAAATAATGTTTTCCCACTGGACACTGGTCATTTGACCTAAGAAGCCCCTACTTGACAAGGATTTCACTACCATAATATCTTGTTCCTTTGCTGGCACTAATGAACATATATGTCAGACCCGACAGTCAATAAACAGTCGTCGTCCCAAAAGAAATTCCATTATTGCGATTGACTGTTCCTGGCTTTTAGGTACGATGATGCTCCTTTCATGTAACTGGTAACTAGCATTTCCATTTTCATCACGTATAAACTTATTATGTACTGAATTCAGCAAGGTTACATATTAAAAGTGTCCATTCATAGAAAATTTCAACACAGAGATCCACGTAGCCATACGGAAAAGTCAGTTCCGAGATATCATCATGAACAGTTACACTAAGCGTTCGTGGTCTGTCAGATGCCGATTGATGTAGACAGAATATATTATTTCAGAAAATTATAACCTCAATTTCTCAATCAAAAGTATATAACCTCAATTTCTTTGGTAAAAAATGATACGCACGTAACTAACAGATAATCTCTATTGTTGAATCTCCACTGTTGAAAATTTAAAATTATTCCTGTGTTGAATGCCTGTTTGGCTAAACAATAGACGATAACCCCCATTTCGTTAAAACAGTGTATAAAATTCAACTGAAATCCATCAGATCCTGAATATTTACCATTTCCATTTGTCTGAAACTTTGACTAATTCTACAAGTGTAAGAGATCCTTCGCAGGAGCATTTTTCTTTTTCTGCAAGTTTTACGGTATGATCTAATAATAGGTCATCGATTATGCATGTATCGACTACATTCGTCTGATCGGAGTATTATTCGCTGTAAAAATCCTCGACGTGCTCTACCCAGTTTGACACAGACCGTATTATCGCCCCTCCTACTTTCCATCTTCTCGTCTTAGTTTACTTTCTTCTGATCAAGTTTTTGTTCCTCTTCTTCCAGCTCATTTCTCCCCATTTCACATACGTATTTTCCTGTTCATCTACATGTATTTCCTATGCAATATCTTTTATCGTGCTAATTTCGTCTTTCTTTCTGGCAGCTGAATATGGGACGATTGCGCCTCTTATTCGTGTTCTAAACCTTCAAATACGTTTGAGCTTCGATACTAAAAGCATTTCCTGTCATCAATAATCAGCATTCAACGTTTGATTAGTTGTATGTACAATGGATAATCCAGTAACGTTATCCAGTACCCTAGCCCCATACACGACCTGCAAAGCAATGCTCAAAGTTTATAACGAAATAAAGGGACCTAAAGGCAATTGCGATATCCGCTTGGTGCCATTAAGGAAGTAATTGAGACAACTGTTTAATATAGATACTTAGCGTCCCGAACATCCAGTCGTGCTTTCAGGTTCTCGAGCGTAATTTTGAGTGTCTAAAGAAAATTCTTGAACCATATTCCAGTCGCTTCAAATGGTTATTGTTTAATTTTCCATTGTTTCCATAGAATTCAGTGTCGTCGACATTTGCGACATCAAGTTTGGTTTGGTGTCTTCTAAAGACATTTCTTGATCCTGTTTGATTCATAGAAAGTCTTATCGAGGGAAATCGAGGTTGTCATGAACAAGGTGGCCAATCTTGATCTATTTGCCTTCCCTTCAGAACGGCATATGTTCCATTCCAGTCATATTTTCTAACTTAATTCTGTTTCGGTGGAGGCATGATATTTGTCCTGAATACAGATAATACAAAATACGTCCTCTGACGTCCTTTGACAGTATAGATACGACACTAAATTCATTCATACATATGCAGAAATTCATTACTATTAATGAAGTAAAGAGTAAATAGTGTAACGAGCTGGAAAATAACATTTCATCATATATGTCGCACAGACAGTTACAAAATACAAAAACGAAGCAATTGTATTTAACGTCACAGTAGGACAGATTTCATCCTGTCTAATGCCACGCCAGAAATTCGTAAAGTACACACTCAGAATTTTTTTATTGGCTCAACACATTTTTAGGTGTTGAGAACTGGTCTTGACGATTCCAAAACAAAAAATGGTATTCACGCCATGCAACACTAAATAATGGTATTGGTCAACGCTAATAAAAGACGTATATATATAATAAAGGGTAATATGGTGTAAACATTTGCGTACCGATATGTACATTTCACTTGATCGTAACTACGTACACACAAAAAGTTATACGTAGTTACGATCAAGTGAAATATACATATCGGTACGAACGAAGCAATTGTATTTAACGTCACAGTAGGACAGATTTCATCCTGTCTAATGCCACGCCAGAAATTCGTAAAGTACACACTCAGAATTTTTTTATTGGCTCAACACATTTTTAGGTGTTGAGAACTGGTCTTGACGATTCCAAAACAAAAAATGGTATTCACGCCACGCAACACTAAATAATGGTATTGGTCAACGCTAATAAAAGACGTATATATATAATAAAGGGTAATATGGTGTAAATATTTGCGTACCGATATGTACATTTCACTTGATCGTAACTACGTACACACAAAAAGTTATACGTAGTTACGATCAAGTGAAATATACATATCGGTACACCATATTACCCTTTATATATACGAGTGCTCATTCACCCCCATGGCTCATTACCCCCATGGGTTCATTCACCCCCATGGGTTAGTTTATAGGGATAGGGAGATCGCGTGCCCTTTCTATACTATTCATCGCGCACTACTCATCGCGCATGCGCAGTCGACCCATTCTACTGTAGGGTGCAAGCCTGGCCCATGGAATCTCGGGTAGCGAATCAAGTTTTGTTCATTAAGCCATGTACTATACTGTAATTTCTTTTATTGTAATTAGGAGAACGTATAGTAAGTTGTAAGAACTTGTACCTAATCCTATTGCTATATTTGCAATAAAATATGTCTATAACATAAAAGACGTTGTAAACGACCTAACGCCATATTTTAATGTTGACCGTCGCTGATAAGTGAAATGGTGCTGATCAACATCAATAACGGGTGTTGGGAACATATGCAGCTACAGGGATATACTGAGCGAAAACTGAGAATAAAGCGACCGTGGATATGTATCGCTCCCATATGTGGGTCATGCGAGGGCAGCCGAATTAGGAATGTTGGAAATGGGGCGCATGCTAGAAATCGGCGATAGTGTAAAATTGTCTCTTGAAGTGGAATTTTCTTGATTGGTAGTACGTGTATATCATTTTGGAACCAAAAGCAGTTGCTCTATGAGGCGATATTTTTAAATAGAAATGATTTTGTTGACATGACTTGGAATCTGACAATTCGCGAAAGCTTTTAAACTGTAGCACTCAGTCTATCGACTTCGAAGTGTCTCCGCATCGAGGGGCTTATAATAATAATAATAAGATTTTATTTCAGACACTAAGGTCCATATTTACATTTAGTTGTGTGAAGAAAAACAAAATATTTATAAAGTACAAAAGCTGAGGAAAAAAAAAGGTAAGCATGCACAAATACCTACAAATCGCTTTAGCGTACATGTACATATCAGCTGGCATATTGTCCTCCATTTATGGAGTGGCCAATGCCAATAAATGGGCCTAACTGTAAAGTTGCGTACAAATGCGATGTTTTCTGCTCCAAATGATAGCTGGGCATGTGTACATTATTACAATCGGAAAGGTGCCGCCTTGGCACACATGGGCAATTTTTTTTAACTTCATATCAGATAATTAGGCCAACATGGGAACACAATTTCCATTGTGACAGAGTTTTGAATAATAACCTTCAATGGTCGACATTTCGAATTTACCCATGGCCTGCTGGCGGGTTATGCAAATAGTACAGAAATTTTCCCAAGTTGATAAGCTACAAATTTTCAGCTATGAAGTATACAACATTTCTGAAAAGCAGACAGTTCAGAGGGTCCTGGGGCTTAGAGCCAGCTACTCATAAGATCCCACATATGTTGTACTAATTTATCACAGACCGCTGCTAAAACACGTGTCATTGTCCACAGGTCGTCTTCAACGGTTCAAACAGGAGATAAAAGATTCTTTCACGGTTCATTAAATCGCCAAATTACTGAATTTTTTTTCTGCTTAGGGTAGCGGGATTTCAGCTAGCCTTATACTAGATATATACACATTACAAATGCATCTCATGTACGGTATATCATTTCGTTCAAGCTAGTTGACCTTGACCCATAACCAATTCGACATGACACTATTTCCGATAAAATATATTAAACCAGTGAACCCGAGGATTTCTCTCCTTTCTTTTCACGAGCAAAGTGTCAGCATAGGACAGAAATGATGGAAATGTCAGCGTATGCGTCAGATGCAAAGAAGTGGGAATGGCTGAAATACCCAGCCGATATTCATTTGGGTCCGTGTAACCTTGCACAATTCAATTTTCGTTTTTTGTTTTTGTGTTCTCAAAATCAAAAATTGAAAATTGACCGTCAGTTTTCAATTTTCGTTTCTTGTTTTTGTGTTCTCAAAATCAAAAATTGAAATTTGACCGTCAATTTTCAATTTTCGTTTTTTGTTTTTGGTTTCTCAAAATCAAAAATTGAAATTTGACCGTCAATTTTTAATTTTCGTTTTTTGTTTTTGTAATCCCAGAATCAAAAATTGAAATTTGACCGTCAATTTTCAATTTTTGATTCTGGGATTACAAAAACAAAAAACGAAAATTGATATTTGACAGTCAATTTTCAATTTTCGTTTTTCGTTTTGCTTCACGCAAAAATGAAAATCAAATATTGAAAATTGCCTCGACTTGTCCGTTTTTCGTTTTTTGATTTTAACTTTGACGTATCTATGTTAAGTTCTCATGTGGACGGGTTATCATGTCACTTCCGGTACGACGAGTAGAATAGAAAACGCAAATCGTGTCGTATGAGAGGTGTGGAGCGTGAGAGGCATGTGGCCCACCAGGCCATCTTCGGGAGCCAGTGTATTGATCGATTTGTTAGGGTATCTATACATTGCCTTGGTTGCATGGTTGCACACGATAGTTCTGGATAAAAAAAAGATCAAGGGGTATCCTCTAAATCAAACCAATTATTCAACAGGTTCAGCTAGCTCATTACTCCAATCCACTAGCTGGACGGTTTGAGATGTGACATCGCTGGCATAACTTTGATGTCAGGCTGAAATCGACATCGAGAGTCAAGGCAAAAACCGCCGGCTTGGGATACCGACATGCTAATTCAAAATAACCTCGGGGATGAAATGTTCGAGATTGAGGCAACGACTCAAGAACTCACTCGAATCACCAAAAATGTCCAAGTAAACCCTGTGCGGGGATAGCCTATAGTATTGGACCCTTCTACGGAGGGCCAATGATAGGCTGATGCAGCAACAACAACATTTTCCCAGTTATACGCCAGATTTTGAAATCGAAAACGATGCCGCGCTATGTCATCGGTCAACTGAGACAGTCACGTGGTTGTGTATGAAGATTGGGGTGGCTCCTATAAATAGTGATCCAATGAAAATGCCCGTCTTAGTTTGAAATGGCGGAGTCGAATGACCAATCTCTGAAGGGGAGACAGCTGGAACAGTACACTATCACTGTCTGTTTATATCTTGAATTAACAGAGAGAGTACTGCAGTCTATGTGCGGGGATTCACGATTACCTGGACTTGTGAAGATGCACCAGACAGGTCTGGATATGTGGCATCCCGCTGTTCTCAATGATTATTGGCCTTGAGGCCTGAGCCAATCAGAACGCAGTCTTAGATTTTCTCATTTCTAAAAATAGATGTTTAGAGCGCTACAAAAGCGAACAGCCTTCATGCAGACAACCGCTATTTGCTATTGATTTGAAATATAGTATTTATAAAGATACCAACAAAGATTTAATACCAATAAGAGTAAGTATGCGGCCCGTAAACCACCATTTCAAACAAGCACACAATCGCCACGTTTGATGTCAGACGTCTGAATGCTTCAACGCTTCAGGTCCAATCTTCATTCTCTATTTTTGGGACCTGGATCGTTGGAGCGTTCAGATGATCGTCAACGTTCAGCGTCAAAAACGCTTCAACGCAAGTGTGGGTGTCAAACGCTTCTACGCATCGACGTGGGAAGTTTCCTTGGGGGTTATGATTAGGCATCTTCATTTTATCGAGCCAATTTCTACGTTCCCACTTCGAACCTGCCTTGATTCATCTGACCCCTTCAGTGTTCAAAATCCGAGGTGTAAATTTCACCTACTAACGACAGAAGAACCAATCAGAGCGTACATCGATTGCGAATGAAGTCACGTTGAGTGACATCATCCTCTATTAGCGGCGTCTTTCCTCCTAATAAGGTGCCCACTAATTAGGTCAGCCAATCAATAACGCTCTTGTGCGACCCATTTCGAATTTCAAATGTTTTCGAGGTCAGTGACGTCTCGTGTCTATTTATAAGTTATTTGAACATTGAAGGGGTCCAGATATATCAAGGGAAGTTCGAAGTGGGAACGTAGAAATTGGCTAGATAAAATGAAGATGTGATTAGGGTACCCACGTATTTATTATACTACCCTGCTTTAATGAAACTCACATGTGTATCAACCCCGTTGTTCTCCATATAATGCTTCACACCTGCTGCACGATTGCCTACTCGCTTATGCGCAGTTGGCCCATTATATTCTAGCTCGAATGCCTGGCTCCAGGGGTCTATAGTGTAGTGAAACTCCCACATCTTGCCCCCTACTGTTTTTCCATATTATGCTCCACACCTGCCTAAACAATCCGATTTGCGCTTTCCATACTACTCCGCGAACCGAAAGTGACATCATAAGTCTTGCGCGTGCGCAGTTAGCATTGACGAGTCAAAGTTAAAATCAAAAAACGAAAAACGGACAAGTCGAGGCAATTTTCATTATTTGATTTTCATTTTTGGGACAAGTGAAACGAAAAACGAAAATTGAAAATTGACGGTCAATTTTCAATTTTTGATTTTGAGAAACCAAAAACAAAAAACGAAAATTGAAAATTGACGGTCAAATTTCAATTTTTGATTTTGAGAACACAAAAACAAAAAACGAAAATTGAAAATTGACGGTCAATTTTCAATTTTTGATTTTGAGAACACAAAAACAAAAAACGAAAATTGAATTGTGCAAGGTTACACGGACCCATTTGTTTCATCCTACAGTTGCTCGTAACAAATTGAAAAAGACTTGATCACTGATAATGTAAAAAACTGAAAAAGCCACCTGAACTGCATCCCATATGGACAGTTAGGTTCACCAAATGACACAACTCTGCTCGAGATATAAGTAGTATATAAACGTTAAATCTGGTCGTGTTTGTGGCGGAGAGAATAAGGAGGGAAATGTGTGTTGTTACTGTCACTGGTTTGACCATTGACGTTGAATCTTTTATCTTGGCGCCTTAAGGTTACTTCATGTCACGTGACTGACAGGTGGATCGTACCGGGTCTCGTGTTGAAGCGCTCGTGGTGTAGACTATGACCGGGGTGGATTTTCCCGGAAGTGACGTCAACGTGTCATGCACAGTCGAGGAATATTAGGGAAAATTTTCAGTGTGTGCATGAGACGTTTGCATGATAGATGGGCTATACTTGTTTCCAATGGGTCATGCAAGCTGACATCTTGGGTGCACAGGGGAGTATTCGAATGATGTATGAGCCGTCCATGCTCCCATGTGCACCCCTAATGCCATCTTTCTCTAACACTCCTTGACTGTGCACGACACGTTGACGTCACTTCCGGAAAAATCTACCCCAGCCATAGTTTACACCACGAGCGCTTCAAGACGAGACCCGATTCGATCAATTGGGACCAGGTATGGCCCATCTAGTCTCATTTGACCGGGTATAAAATCCGTTCGTCCGCATGTTTTACGAGAGTTCACCTGTCACGTGACATGAAGTAACCTTAAGGCGCCAAGTTAAAAGATTCAAGGTCAATGGTCAAACAAGCCACAGTAACAACACACATTTCCCTTCTTATTCTTTCCGCCACAAATGCGACCGCACCATGACGTCACTTCGGGCCATTCTTAGTCAATACCACGACAAGACGAGACCCACTTGGACCAAGTAGGGCCCACCTAGACTCAGACTCTAATTTTTTAGAGTCTGAGTCAAGGTGTTATAGAGTCATATGTGACTGGGTGTGAAGATTTTCCGCATTTTTTACGGGAGTTCTCGCGATTCTATTTTCAATTCCATCCGTCAATCACGTGACACAAAGTGACCTTAAGGCTCCAAGGTCCAAGGTCAACTCAATGTCCAAGGTCAAGCGTTCAAGGTTAAAGGTCATACAATCCACATTTACAACCCACGTCTGCCTCCACATTCCCTCCGTCACAAACACGACCAGCTTTAACGTTTATATACTACTCAGTGTTCCGATGCGATTATGGAATTTGGTGTTTTATTAACTATGCACATCTATTTAATGAAATGCTGCCAGAAATTTTTTCCCCTCATTATCTGATCGATCATCTCTGTAGAGTTGTGTGTAAGATTTCACGAAAGTTGATGTCGCTAATTACATTGACGACAAGGAAACGTCTCAGAATACTCTTCGAGCACTGTGATCATGTCTATCACGCATGTGGTAGGCCTACCTACTGTTCCGTTATAGTTTCATGAATCCAAACTCTCATGTGTCTCATATCTCTATCTGTATTGAAGCAAGTACTTTCGATTCGCTCTTCGATAACAAACAGACGGACAATCTTCCCCATATGATTCTGTTGATATCAATTTGGTATTGGTGCTAACTCTCATACGAAATAGATCTTTCGATTATTAAAGCGGAATTCTTTTATGGACGACGGATGAATATTGAATTTCAAATCTGTGGCTGGCTATCGATGAACTTCGCTGCAGACAAAACCATTTCTCCATGATGGTCGTCCTGTTTGGCCATATTTCAGACAGGTGTGTGACATGAGCTTTGGGGGCGGGCATGAGTTCCACAGGAAACTTACCGTTTTTTAGTTGTTCGGCAACGTGTTAAGCACCGTCTAATCCAAGAGATGTTTTGTTACGTGGACAAGGGGGAGGACGAATGGATTGGCAAATCACGCGGATGAGGACATCATAAATAGGGATAAAATGCGTTTCAGGATTAGTACTTCATCAGCAGATGAGGTTCTAAAACCAAGTGGCCATGAATATTGATATTGAAATTTATTTTAAATGACCCTAAAACCTATATTTTAGCATTTTGTGTGTCAGCTTCAATTTGATACCCAACCAGCTGGCGGGTTTATATTGTGTCCCAATTTTGGCCTAATTATGATATGTCAAGTAAAAGCCGCTTGGCCAAGACTAACACGAATTCAAGTTTGAGAAACACTGAACATTCGGTTCCAAATCACTAGTTCTGTCGGCGCCACAAATTTGAGTACATAATTTATTCCAGGCTTTGTTTTGTTGTTGTTGTTTATCTTCAAATCCCCTTCAGGCTGAAAAATATGCACTTGCGCTCTGAAAAATTCCGGTGCTTTCTTCACTCTATGGTACAGTTAGGCATTCGAGGTGGAAACGAGATGAAAACTGTTTAATTAGGCTAATGGCGTTGGATTATATTGTACTACTTTTTACAGTATAGAAGTAACTGTATGTACATTTATTGGCTTAACGAGGAGGGATTAAAATGCATTCAATATTCAAAACGACAATGCGCAGTTATAGAAGAAATTACAAGAAGACCAAGGTTTACCCAATTTGGTAATAACTTTTGTTCAGCGTGTAAATGATAAATAAAATATTTCTAATCACTCGTAACTCAATAATATATGGATAGGAACAGATGGGGTTCATTGTGTTGTTCTCGTATATGACATTACACGGGAGCAAATCCACGAAGACAGCGGACGAGCCGAGGTTATATCGATCCTCCGAGAAATTTGGCTGATGAAAATGTCTCACTCGCGCTAAATATTATGGCGTTAAAAATAATATCCGCAATTAACCATAACCCCTTAATGACCCGACCCATCGCCCAAGGTAACGGTATAGTTAAGCAGGGGGAGAACGAATGAGGTACTTCCTGGCCTCGAGCGAATGACTCGTTCACGTGACAGTTCAGGGTCAGTCTAATATAGTTCAGCGGCCGAGGGCAATATTTATGTACTTTTGAAAATAAGCATCAGATTTGGGACACTTGTATGTATATCCGTGGTGGAAAATTCCGGTTATGGAAGCCCTTCCTCAATGCCCTCTGGTCGCATAGGTGGCGCCATCTGGTGGCAGCGGGGGCTCGTCAGACATATGCCTTCTTACAATCTGATTGAAACCAGATCTTAAAATCTTTTTTTTTGAGATCTGGTTTTAATCAGATTGTCCTTCTTAATGACAAAGAAGAACGATATTTATATTAAGAGCAAATTCTCATATTTCATGGTCACTAGATGTCATATTCTTGCTACAAGAAAAAAAAATCTTCACTATAAATGTAGCAAAATATAAAAAATACCATAAATCAACTTTTATGCAGTTAACATAGGAATATTTTCAAGGCTGATACTTCAGTGTAAAAATTGCAAAAAAAAACTGATTTGGCAGGTTTTGGATTCAAAAATATCGCCTTTAATACCATCATACACAAAGGAGGTTTCTTGTATGTAAACGTCACTAATCCTTTGCCCACATCTTTCGGTGGAATACAACTCGCTTTTCTCTTCAGCTACAATATATTTATCACAAATATTTCAAAATGTTAATACAGGATATACCGGTACTCGATACTTCTACTTGACAGACAAAAAGCACTTATATAATTAATATACCAAACATTGTTATGCTACACCACCAGCAAGTACCATTCCGATTATATTGGTACTGTAATGTACCATACTACGGATAGAGAACACCTCAGGCGTGATGACACGCGAATAACTGTTCACACCTTCGGTTGTTATTTCGCACGCCATGTGTGTTAACACGCGAACTTAACGGTAATATAATACAATATTAATTATTGGATTGTTTGTAACACTTTGTCGATCACCCAAGGATAGAGAATATAATTAATACAATGGTAGCAAGCTATAGGCTGCTGCGTGCACCCTTGGAAAATTTATTCACTACACCTGCGGAATAGTAAGTAATTTATTTTATAGTATCAACGGATCAATGAGGCGTTCTTCCTAAGATTGAATATTTTAGGCATAAACAAATGACAAAACAATGGTTTATGATTGAAATATGCAATGTGATTATCTTTCTCTTTATATACGCATCTTTGGTGAAGCCCATTCATGAAATAAAGCTAACAATTCACAATTCCAATATTTAACTGGAATGAGTGAGTAGTATAACGCCAAGAGTTGTCTCCCATGGTTTGCACTTATACATACGAAGTAGGAACTAGATACATGCATAAGCATTACAAAACAGAGTGATAACGCAATTTTGTTTCAAAATAGAAACTATATCGATATATATATTTGCATTCACTTTTCAGAATTTCATTTCCATGTGTTTGAAATATAAGCTCCCTATGCCGATCCTGTTTCTTTCAATTCATCAAACTGCTTTATGTTTTGGTTTGAGGTGTCGTCTTTTTGCTAGAAGATAACTTCCTAATAGAGACCATAAAAATAACATAAATAGGCCAGGAAGCATATCTCAGTCAACCATAACTATTTCGATAGTTCAGTATGTAAACTTCAAGACGGCTGATCATGGTTTTGCAGGACTTGAATACAAAAATATGAGCTTTCTTACCGTCACACACAAAGCAGTTTTCATATGGGAGCATCACATATTCTTTCACAAGACTTGCTCTTTGTATTTATGGAAATTAATTAATCTTAATCCATGTTCAACTGCTTACTGCTGGCGGATAATCTTGAAATTGATACGAGACTTACCTGTACTGTTTGATGATAATTCTGCCTCGCCACAGTAAGAAACGGAGGAATTACGTGGGAGAACACGAGAACGTGATCTGGTCAATGTACAACAGCGAGGGGCCACACATTAAGAAGGGAAGGATTTATAAATAAGAAAGAAGGGCGAGTAATTCCTTCTTTTAGTTTCAACAAAGGATATGTCAGAAACGGAGATACCTTGATATTGAGGGCCGTTGGTATCACAGTTTAATTCATATATAACACTCGATCAAATTGTCAGTGACACGGTCAGAAATAAAGTAGGCATGGCAACAACATAGACACCTTCATATTGAGGGCCGTCTGTTCCACCGCCTCAAAAAATCCTAAGGCCAAATTGAAATAAATGCATAACAAAAGTAGCCCAGCCAAAACGCCAAAGGTAAAAAAATAATCTCCATAAAATATAAAAAATGGTTACTGCGGTGGTACCTTGGTACTGAGGGTCATCTGTTCCATTGTCCTGCAAATACTCTATGGCCATCAAACAATATGGATTCAGCTAAATATTCGTTGACTCAAAGTGTCACACTGCGGCTTTGCGCGTTCGAAGGGGTACAAAGACAAACGAATCCACCACGTGATTACAAGTGCAATAAACCTAACTTTTTCCTACCTTTATAACCTAACTAAAATAAACCGACGAACTTGTACATAACCAATATCCTCTACTCGATTCTTTATCTTTATATCTCCCTTTGCTCTGTCTTTGTTATTTATTTATTCTGAATAGTCCGTGAGCTACTAGGGGTCACCTTGCACCCTCCCCCCACTACAGACCGAAACTATGTTTTTTATGTGCTTTAGGACATGTCAAATAAGAAGCAACTTGTTAACAGTCGATAAACTGGGACTCACTACCCCTTTAATCACTTTGAAATTACCCCTGTGTTAAAAAGTACACTTTTTGTGACAATAGGGAGTAGGGTTACAAGAATAGTCTTATCTTCCATAATTATTATCCAATCTTTATAATGTTGGCCACATATTATTCAGGATTGATTACTGCATCGAATATTTACAAGATACTATCACTATTTGTTGGGTATGATGTCACACAGGGACCATACATACAACAGTAGAAGTAGTAGCGAAAGCGGGCGTTTTGGGGGTGCGTGGGGGTGTGCTTGAGTGATTGAGGGACCATTCTTGGTCCGAGTGCGTCGTGTGAGGTGTCAAAGTGAAGCCCTCGGTATGTAAACCACGACTTGAGGGATCTCCACAGGATCTGTGACGTCATTGGTGACGTTATCAGTAGGAGTTTTAGCCAAAGTAGGCATTTTGAGGGTGTGAAGGAAGGTTTTTGGGGTAGAGATGGGCCATCCGTGGTCTAAATGGACCGTGTGGGGTGTCATCTTGTAACTCTCTGCGTGTAGACGACGAATGGTATGGTTTTTGTTGGAAGTGGCATCGTGCTACTCATGCACAGTTGAGCAGTAGTAACAAAAGATGTCATTTTGGGCATGGGCAATCACATGTTTGGGCAATCAAGGGACCCATGTTTGGTCCAAATGGACAGGTTGGGGTATGCTAGTGAAGCTTTCGTGGGATAGTCAGATAGGCGTGTTTTTTATTGGAATTCAGGTCAATCTGCGCATGCGCAGTTGAGATGTAGTAAGTAAAGTGGTCATTCTGGAGGGGCGCAGGGGTATATCTGAGAGATTGAGGTCCTATATCTCATCCAAAGATGGAGTGTATGGTGTCATCTTGATGCTCTCGTGGAGTAGACCACGACTTGAGGGATTTCCATGTCATCTGTGACGTCATCAGTACGAGTGGTAACGAGAGCGGCCATTTTAGGGGTGCGTAGTGGTGTGTTTGAGAGACGGAGGGACCATTCTTGGTCCGAATGGGACGTGTGGGGTATCATATCGAAGCTTTCGTGGAACAGCGTCCGACTGGACCGGTGTGTCATAGAAGTAGGGGATATGGCTAGCATGCGCAGACAGGAAATAGTGGAAAAGGGGCACTGCAATGGAATTTTAGCCTCGAGGTGAACCATCCGTGGTCCGAATGGGTCGTAGCGAAGGGCTCGTAGGGTAGCTTCGGATTGGACGGGTGTGTAGCCTAGTATCATCATTCTGCAAATGTGCAGTCTGACAGTAGTTTAGAGCTCTTACCCAATCAGAAGCTGCCATTTGAGAAACTACAGAGCTCGGAGCTGTGGGATGGGTCCGTTGAGAACTTGGAGCTCGGAGCTCTTGAAGTCGGAGCTCTCGGAGCTCGGAGCTCTTGGAGTCGGAGCTTGGAGGTCTTGGAGATAGAAAGTGATGTCAATACAGGCGTGCGCACGTACCTGTGGTGCACCCTGTACACTATAGCCCGTAGTGCATATGGTACACCAGGATGCGTGCGATGATACCAGTCCAATCCGACGCTACCCCACGAGCCCTTCACTACGAAACCCCACACAAACCATCCGGACCACGAATGGTCCACCTCGAGTCTAAAATCCCATTCAAGTGCCTCTTTTCCACTACTTGCTGTCTGCGCATGCTAGCCATATCCCCTACTTCTATGACACACCGGACCAGTCGGACGCTGTTCCACGAAAGCTTGACCCCTAGTAGCTCACGAAATTTAGCGCTTAACTGAACTAAGAAATCTTAACTAAACTCAGAAATGTACCGTGAAATTCTAATAAAGCATTGAGTTTATGGGCCGCGAAATCCGTATGGTAAGCAGCACTTGAACTACAATTTCAAGCAAACAAAAGAAACGTAATTCCTCCGGTACTGACTGTGACATGGCAGAATTCTTCAAGATGGAATTAATTTGATTTAACTCGATGAATTATAAAACCATGGAACTCCAGATATTTCTTTATTTATACACTTCCGACTCACCACTTTTCATGTCTTTGCCTGATTATGAATACCATCGATAGATCAAATCGACAAGTGCCCTCGTTTCCTGATGGATGCAAAGATTGGTATTAACAAAAAAAGTTTGTGAATTTGCGAGGACAAAAGCTAAAACCATTTGGGGAACAGACATACTTGAAAAATACTTTTGACACGTCTGCCACAGGGACGGAATAATATGCATTTAGCTTTCTGGTGCTGTTTTCATTGAACCTAGGTAAATATAGAGACAAAAATATAACGAGGATGGCAAAGAAATGACGGTGACGGAAAGGACATTACGGTGACGGTAGAGACAAAATATAACAGTCATACTGAAAGCAAACGACCCCATAGTAGAGTGAAGGAGTCCCCAGAACAGACAACCAGACAATCAAGACACCAAAGAGTTCATCCGTTATCCACTTTTTGCTAGAACGTACGGTCATGTTTTTTGGAAAACGGAACGCGCGCAGATTGATTTGATTTGGCGAGAAACGACTTTGTCACGTTTTTCTCGGAGATCATCTAAAACAAGTGGTCTTGCATGTGGATTTGATTAGTTCTGAATGCAGGTATCGGTCAACATTCTATGCTACAGCCTATATGTACGGTACTTGACCTGACCGGTAACATCTTGTTGTTGCGTTTTATCACAGTTTGAATAACTTCATTTGTAAAAGTTACAACTTTGCAATGCATTGTACAAAATGTTAGTCCGAGCTTCCTCCAAACCTACAGCCACATGACGAATAGATTCTGACAGACAATCTGCCAGAAAGTATCCGTCGTGTGGCTGAAGGGCTACAGGAAGGCCGGACTTGCCAAAGATGCATGCAAAACTGATCAGTGAGTAGAATAGGTTTAGACCTAGTAGGGCTCTCTCCGCTAAAGAAGGAGAGCCCTAGCTCGATATCATTTAGGAGGACGAGATTGACCAGAAAATGTAGTGCACAATAAAGCACGGCAGACGAATCAATCAACCAAATGTCGCCACACATACCTTATATACTTGACAAGGAAAACGTTATACTTACACAACCACGATTATCTCAAGGTACTCCTTTCTGGGGTCTTTTTCTCCTCGACTCACACCGTTTAAACTTTCTAAGTTGGTCGGACGCGCATGCGTTAACTAACCGGAAGATTGCGATGGTGACAACATCATCATGGTTTTATCCAAACACGTCTCTACCAGATAGGATGCAGATCGTTTGCACTGGTGGAGACGTGTTTGGATAAAACCGTGATGATGATGTCACTATCGCAATCTTCCGGTTAGTTAACGCATGCGCGTCTGACCAACTTAGAAAGTTTAAACGGAGTGACTCGAGGAGAAAATGGAACAGGTGCGAGAGAAAAGACCCCAGAAAGGAGTACCTTGAGATAATCGTGGTTGTAAGTATAACGTTTTCCTTGCCAAGTATATAAGGTATGTGTGGCGACATTTGGTTGATTGATTCGTCTGCCGTGCTTTATTATGCGCTACATTTTCTGGTCAATCTCGTCCTCCTCTAGAAATGATATCGAGCTAGGGCTCTCCTCCTTTAGCGGGGAGAGCCCTACTAGGTCTAGAACAGGTTATAAATTTCTTTTTGAGATCAAAAATACTGGTTTTTTTAATTAAAATTTATTTTGAATATAGAAAAATATTTTTTGATATAAAAATATTTTTAATAAATAAAATATTTGATATCAATAAAATATTTTTTGATACCGTACCAAAAAATAAACCGTTAAATACCTAAACAACGCACTTATATGCAGTATGCGAGCGTTAATTTTTGACATCAAAAAAGATTTTCTGATGTAAAAAAAGGGCTTTTTGATATGGAAAATAAAAGGATAATTACCAAAACGGCTTGCCGTAGGTTTGTCCATTTAATTATTCAACTGTCACACGTTGTTTGAGTTTTACATCGTTAGAATTTTGCTACGAAATGTATCCGTTTACCATCTCTCACCTATTATTAGACAGTTAGTAGAGGGCTAACTTTGCGGCTAGAAATTTGACCAAGAATGAAAAAAATCGATATCGTATGTTTAACTTTTGTGATTTTACTCAAAAGCATAAATGTTTAAATTGTAGACTTTTCGAATTTTAGTAAAAATTGTATTTTCTAAATGTTTAGCCTAACCTTTAAGATTTCACACAAAGTTCTAATTAGCCTTTGCGAATTCCCAGTGTTTAGATTATTGAAACCTGCAACACTCAAGAGGGAGCAATAACTCAAGAGGGAGAGAGAGGTACAGTTTAAATATACAGATTTAAATTACCTAGCAATGTTCCTTACAATGCTGAACACAAGTTGACTTTTCCTCTTGTAAATTGTGTACCGTATTTGGAAGGATGAATAATAGGAAATATATACAATAAATATACAATAAATATTTTATAGAAAGATACTCGTGGATAATCAGATAATGTATAAATTGCATTTAAAGAATAAACACGCCTTGTTTTTCGGAGGGGGAAAGCAAACGTCATTTCATTACCTTGATGCTCCCATTCCACGATTTCACTGTGTCGACGTCTGACTTCCACGCTGTTAACGCTTGAATGCAGTTTCGGCGAACAGTGAGCATACCAATCCACGGCGCGGAACGCTTTCGCCCAAGAATTGTGGAATATTATCACAAAATTTCGTTGTTTGAAAGCTGAATTTTACGTTTCAAAAAGTCAAACAGCGAAAAAATAGGCCTACTAAAATGTTGAACTTTTATTAGATTTTGCTCTCGAGTGCTAAAAATTCCAAAGTTGAACATTTAGATTTTGACATTGAAAATGTAGAATCCAAATACAGTCTGAAAGTAGAATTCTATCTGGAATAGCATCCACAAACAAAGTATAATTTGATTACCCACCCCCCCCATGCAGGCTTGAAGTCTAGTTTGGGGGGAAAGTTACAGTTGGTTACAGTTGTGTAAATCTGGGTCACAATTCAATGTGAAAAATAATGCTCAATCGAGACTGGCGACAGAATAATAAATAAAAAGAGTCCCGGCATCGAGGGATTTCCTGTAGAATTCCCGAAAAAGCAACTTGTTAACTGATTGGACATCTTGTTCTAAAATCTATCAACGCTGGTTATCATGAAAGTGAGTTTCCTATGAATGAAAGACAAGGCGTCATAGCATGTCTTCCAAAACCTGATAAAATCACATTCTATTGAAGAACTGGAGATATATAACGCCGTTGAACGTTATATAAGCTAGATTCATCATGCATCGCTAACAGAATTGCGAGGATCAGAAGAGATTTGTTGGTGGACGCTACATCGAAGAAAACATACGACTATTTTTTTACCCGATGTTATCTCGCAAACACGAAGATATACCCGTAGTCCTATTTCGATGCAGTGCCATCAACAACTACTGAAGCCCTTCCATTTGGGAGATTCAGTGAGAAGGTGGTTTAAAATTTTATACAAATACTCAGACGCATGTTATAATAAACGGCCGACTATCGGAATTCTTTCAAATAGCAGAATGCGTGAGAGCTTTGAGTGGATCAAGAATACTTTTGTACCGAGACGATAAACTGGATTGGGTTACAGACTTCAATGGTTCAGGAATAAAACTGTTAACCATCAATTTCATGGAAAATAAACTATTAGGCTAAACTCGAGGAATTGAAATAAATAAAAGGGGTAAATGGAAATTATGAAATTTAACAATCTTAGGTAAAGTAACAATAATAAAATCATTTGCTCTGTAAAAGTGAACGCATCTCTTCATTGCCTTGCCAAATCCACCAGACGAGTTATACAACAGCTTAACTCAATTTTGTTTAAGTTCGTCTTGAACGTAGGTAGTAACATAAATCGAAGAGAAATAATCAATGACTATGACTACAATAAGACAGGATTAAGAATGGTAAATGTCGTCAATTTCATTCATAGTCTAGAAATCTCTAGGATAAAGCGACTATTACTGCATAGTAGAAAGTGGAACAATCTTATCAATGACGATCTACCAGAACCAATAAGCATTTCATCTACTGGCAACGAACATCTCAAATTATTTATGAATAAATATCAAATCCATTTTATAAAGATTTTTCAAAGCCTGCTATATATGCCAAATCAAGATCCACCAAATAAACCAGAAACAATAACGCAATACCCGGACGAACCCTTGTGGTACTTGAAACGCCCCTCTTACTTTACAGTTTGAAGTTTGAGAGTAAGATCAGGTGCATTCGTGATATTGTAAGTGATAGAATAATTCCCTTTCAGGAGTTTAAGTTTGGCCTAAAGGGAACAATTTTAGACTTTGCGTTTGGTGAAAAGATTTCATGTAGAAAATGTGGCAAAGAAGAGACAGTTGTGTAGAAATTCACTCTGAATTGTATACACCTGTTCTAGGAAGGCACGACAAGGAAAGTGGTGTAGATTATCTTCGATATTTATATTTAGAAAATGAGCTGGTTAACAAATTTGAAAGGCAATGGAAAGAGATTTGCCGTTAGACCTTGACACTAATTGGTCAAAGTTATATGTATATATGTGTAGTTTCCCATGTGCATTTGAGACTAGGTTGAGTAGTTTGGAATATAAAATAGTGCACAGAACATTATCTATGAAATTCTTTTTATTCAGAACTAAGATACGAACCGATTCAAAATAATGAATGAACGCCGTTTTTGCATTGCCCAATCCTCAAAGAATTGCTGCAGGAGCTCCAACATTGGTTAACTTTATTAGTAACCAGAGTATTATATATGGGTGAGATAACCACCAACTGTTCCTCATAACTATGTTGCTCATAACAAAATACTTCTATATATGGAAATAAATGTACAAGAGATACGTTGAATTTCAGAGTACTGCTCACAGCTAGAGAAATGGTGTTGATCAACACCAAAAAAGGTGTAATTAAGGCCAATACAATATGTCCCCAACACCATTTATTGATGTTAACCAACACCATTAATTGGTGTTGAGCCAGTTTTAACACTTCTGAGTTAACACCAAAATATGGTGTTGGGTCATTCTCAACACCCTTTATTGTTGTTGACCAACACCATTATTTGGTTTTGAACTGGTTTCAACATCATATTTTAGTGCTCACATTGGTGGACACCATTTCTCAACGCCAACGTCATTTGTCTGGCTGTGCTTGATAAAATTCTTATGTGGTATAACACAGAGACATTCATTGCCAAAATGCACATGAATCTTTCGAAATTTAATATAAATGAGGATCGGTGAAAGATGCTGTTGGAAAGATTGGCCACATATGACACACAAAGACAGAGACAAAGACAATGGACACGGCTATTTTATTTTTTTAATCAAAATATGTGGTTACTGTACGTTATTACATGTGTGTTTTTATGCAGGTAGGCATTACCCGTCATTGTATGAATGTTGTGCTTGTCATAATGTAAAAAAGAAAAAATATATATAAAAGAAAGGACATATTTGGGATAAGTGTGAGTATCTGGCTCCTCTGGCGTAAACTGACCTGCCCCATCCATCTCTGCTTGAGAATGGCACACAATCGTCAAACTGAAGCTTCTCCCACTAGAAGTTTATTAAGTTTGGAAATTAGAGATTGATTAATATGGTACACTAACGGAAACCATGCATGCGATAATAACACGTTCAAATTACTTACTCTTGTTTCTAGGACATTTCTGACTGCACAAGAAGGACTGGAATCAATCTTATTCGAGCTCACAGAAGTATGAACACTCTGAATGCTGCAATGCCTGGGAATTTAAGTGGAATTGCAGAAACGGAACAAGAAGAACTTTCTTCAAATGAGAATCCGATGTTACAGGGATATTCCTTCACAGTCATAAAGGAGGAAGAACCACCCCAGGGTCAAAGGAATAGATCAAAATTGCAGTCATATCTCCCACAGGCTTCATTGGTGTCACAGATGTGGATCAAACAAGAACCAGGTGTACCGAATTCATCTCTTCTGATGGATCAGAATGAAAGTCCGCAATGGCCATCACCAGAACAGGTTGCAAATGTGAAAATAAAGCAAGAACCGCTAGACTTGGATTGGGGATATCCTGCGCCCAATGTGGTGGTCAAGCAGGAGGAGGAACAGATACCAGTCCATCCGATGAACATACAGCGAACGGGGTATGGAAGGAAACTGGATGGAATTAAAGTAGAGCTAACGATGTCGGATAGAATTAAAGTGGAGCCAACGATGTCGGATGGATTTAAAGTAGAGCCAACGACGTCGGATGATGCAGTCATCTGCAAAACAGAGGAACTCAAAGTGAGTGGCGCTGTTAGTGTGGCATTACTCGGGCTTTAATTGTTATCGATTTCACAGAAATGCTAAACTCTGTCTTATTTAAGATATGTTCCATCGTCCATAAATCGGATTCAGTGGTCTTATTCACACCTTGATAATATTACCCATATTTTTTTTTAACTACAGTAACAGAGAAGAAATATGTATCGTTTTATATCGTCAATTGGAAGCTTTTTTAGAAGCTCCAATCATCATGGGACCTCTTCCAGGTTTCACGGGGCAATGTAGACCCATAGGATCTAATGGTCCTGTTCTAATACTGAGAGAAAACTTGAAAACTGTTTGTTTATTGAATTGCTCTAGGCTTTGAGAAGAACAGCAGAAGAAAAGAGTCCTGAAGTTATCCAACTACTGCAGATATTTTGGTCAACTATTTTGGCTAGATTTCGTCCAGTATACTTAATATATGCAGAAGAAAATAATTTAAGGTATGCTTATTATGTGTTTGCCATCGTGGCAAGAAATTCTAATTTTCGAGGCTCCCATTCTTGCAGAAATTATATTCACAGTATGTAACTGCTATATACCAGGTGGCTGCAGGCACCCGCATGACCTAGGTCAATAGCTTGGTTCACTTGGCTGGATAGGGACAATTGCAGGCATCATGTTTAAATATAATTGACCTACATGTACTTGCTGTGAGCATTTGTAAGATCCATGATCAGAGTAATTCAGTGTTTACCCTATCATTTTTAAACTCTCAAACTGGGGATGTTCTCACAGGAGGAGGTACATGTATAATATGATGCCATGAGAGGATGCATCCCAGCATAGGTCCAGTCCATCTGATGATTAGGGTTTTACAGTGTATCCCAATACTGATTTTTTTTTGTCATTTACTGCTGAAGGATCTTTCTATAATTCCTTGCTGAAACAGTAAATATTTTAGAAATATTAGAAACATACAGAGAAGACATTATTTATCCTAGCATTAAGTCAGTTTCATAATAAATAAGGAATTTGTCTCATCTTTATCATAAAAAGTTATTTTTTTTTATATATACCTGTGTTACGTGTACAATTACACTAATTCACTAAAGATTACGTGTGAGACTGGACAATTGTGGCTCTTCACCATGGGACGGAGCATCAAAGAGTTAGTGGACTTATTCTCACAGCCTATTTCGACATTTAAATTGCCTCGTTTTAGTGCCTAAGGCTCTAGTTCTTTTGCATCTAGACCAATGCACATTTTTATTGTAGTGCCCTATTGTGAAGTACTGGCGGTTACGTCATTTCCATTTTTGACGTAACACGAACGCATTGGTTCCAGTGCATTTTTACGAATAACCAACCAAAGTTTCGCTATCCTGTGGAGTTCCTTTATTCTTGAACATGCGCTGAAAGCAAAACATTCGTTTGACGGCAACAATGGATATGATGTTAACGGTACCTCCAAGTTTTCAGAAGAAGGTCTCACAACGAAATTAAAAACAATTGTGGTAAATTATAAAACTGGAAGGAGTCTCTTGATGCTTGGGAGTTTCCATGAACCCACACCCCCCCCCCCTCCCCATAAAATACCCTCTCATGAAAGTCATCTGTTTTATGATCATTTGGACTCAGTAGAGGTTTCATCAGTAGAACTACGAACGAATGCTTTTGCCGTTACCTTTATTTACTTCGACTAATGATCATAGCATTCACTTTCTTTCAGCAAGAAGATTTCAAATTTGATTTCTCTGATGTTCAACCAGTCAGGTTCTATGCGAAGGAGACGCCTTATCCTGTAAACTTGTATCGAAGGCGAGCAAATATGAAAGTGAATGTAACGTCTACAGAAACTGGATGCTCGAGTGCTACAGATACACATACTTGGTCAGAGAATCGGGAAGTGTCACCCGTTTCCCCAGTAATGACGAGATCGCGTACACTTTTGTCCAAACGTTTGAAGACTCACAACGCGGGTATGCCATACCAATGCTCAGTATGTGGTTACGAATGTGCCGAGAGAGATAAACTTGTACTACACATCAAAACGCACAATGAGGAAAACCTAGCTTATTCGACTGTTAAAAAAAGAAGACGTGAGCAACAGAAGAGAAGAGTAGCTGGACAGAAGCGGGAGACTCGCAAAAGCCGGAAATCGAGCTCATTGGCTACTGCATCAGAGGAGCAGAAAATGCCATTGGTTATTCCATCTATGGCGAGCCCACGTGGAGTCTCTGGGAGCTGTCTTGTCGTTGAACTGACCAAAACAGAGAATTCTAAGCCACAACGAATGAGAACACGCAGTGGTCAGAAGTCGCGGGCGACTCTCAAACGTCTCGGCTCCACCCCGTTGGATACTTCACCCGAGGAACAATTGCCATTCTTTCGACCAATCACGACCAGTTCAATCGAAGTCCCTGGGAACTCTAACGTTGTTCAGCTCAAGAGAACAAAGAATGCCAAGCTGCAATGTTCAAAATGTGAATATACGTCTGTGAGGAAAGATTACTTTGCAATACATATGAGCGAACACGCTGGGGAAAAGCCATTCAAATGCTCACTTTGTGAGTATCAGTCGTCATACAAGAGCTGTCTCGACAGACACATGGGGAAACACACTGATAAGGAGCTGCAAAGCTGTTCACTCTGTAATAAGACTGTCAAGAAGGCGAGCTTCATTAAACATATAGAAACACATTCATGTGATCAAAAGTCCGTACAAAGCGTTGATGGTGTTCGAAATAGGGGGACCCACCCTAGAGGAAAGCCATTACCGTGTCCGCACTGTGACCATTTGTCGTCCAACAAGTACAATCTCGTTATTCATATTAGGAGACACACGGGGGAGAAACCATACAAGTGTTCATTTTGTGATTACAGAGCCGCACAAAGACGTTCTGTAGCTCGACATATGATGAAACACGCTGGAAAAAAGTCATATCCGTGTCCACACTGTGACTATAGAGCGCCTGTCAGAGGAAGACTCGTTAATCATATTAGGACACATACAAGGGAGAAGCCATATAAGTGTTCGTTGTGTGATTACAGGGCTGCACAAAGCTTCGCTGTGGTTATACATATGAAGACACACAGCGGAAGAAAGCCCACTCTCAAAAGTGGACTGGTTAGACAAGCGAGGACAAACAGAGGAGAAAAGCTGCATCCCTGTCCACACTGTGAATATAGGACGGTCCACAGACAATACATTATCCATCATATAAGAACACACACTGGGGAGAAACCATACAAGTGTTCATTGTGTGATTACAGGGCTGCACAGAGAAGTACTACTCGTCGACATATGGGGACACACATCAAGGGCAATCGAGCAGCAAAGTGTAATGTGAAGTCGGCAACTCGCTCTAGGGGCAAACCAGCACCTAAATGTAATGACCAGCCAGCAACCCACTCCACGGGCAAACCACGAACTCGCTCTAAGAGCAATCCAGTAACTCACTCTAAGGGCAACCCAACAACTTACTCTATTGATATGCCTGAAACCCTTTCTAAAAACAAGCCAACAGCAAATTCCATTGCATCAGTAAGTCATTGCAAAGGTAAGCCAGGAATTAAAATTCAGGACAAACGAATCGTTCACTCTAGGTGCAAGCCCGGAATTTGCTCGAAGGACAAACTAGGAACTCAGTCGAAGAGAAAGCAAGCAACACATTCTAAGGACTTTCCAACAACTCCCCCTGATTGCAAGTCAGCAGCTCAACCTAAAGGCAAGTCATCAACACGTTCTAAGGGCAAGCCGGCGTCTCAATTAAACTGCAAGCCAGGAGGACACACTAAGGTCAAGCCAGACACTCAGTCTATGGGCAAGCCAACAACTTACCCTAAGAGGACTAAGGACAAGGCAGCATCTTATCCCAAGGACAAATCAAGAGCTCACTCCATTGACAAGTCTAGAACTCACTTTAAGGGCAAGTGTGCCACTCCCTCTATGTACAAGCCAACATTTTCCAGCAAGTCAGTTACTCGTTTAAAGTGCGAGTCAGTAAGTCATTCCGAGGACAAGCCAGTCAAACAAACCAAGCGCAAACCAGTAATCCAGTGTATGGACGAGCCAGGATCTCATTCTGAGACCAAGCCAGTGGCAAACTCTAAGGACAAACCCTCAATTCATTCGGGAAGCATGCCAGTAATAGACTCGACGTACAAACAAGAAATTCACTCCAAGGTCAATCCGAACACTTACTCTGAGGTCAAACCAACAACTCACACCCAGGGCAAGCCAACAACAGACTCTAGGAGCAAGCCAGGAACTCACTCTCCGAGTGAGCCAACAACCAACTGTAAGAGAAAAGAAGCAACTCCTACTCAGGGCAAGGCAACAATAGACTCTAATGGGAAGACTGGCAGGCCAGGAATTGGTTATAAGGACAAGCCAGGAACTCACTCGCTGGGTGAACAAACAACTAACTCTAAGAGAAAACAAGCAGCTCCTGCTCAGAGCAAGACACCAACAGACTCTGATGGCAAGCCGGGCAAACCAGGAATTCGCTGTAAGTACAAGCCAGGAACTCACTCGCCGGGTAAACCAATAACCAACTCTAAGAGAAAACAAACAACTCCTACTCAGGGCAAGACATCAACAGACTCTAATGGCAATCCGGGCAAGCCAGGAATTTGCTATGAGGAAAAGCCAGGAACTCAATCTCCGGGTAAGCCAACAACTAAATCTAAGAGAAAACAAGTAACACCTACTCAGGGCAAGACACCAACAGACTCGGATGGCAAGCCGGGCAAGCCAGGAATTCGCTATAAGGACAAGCCAGGAACTCACTCGCCGGGTAAACCAACAACTGACTCTAAGAGAAAACAAGCAACTCTTTCTGAGAGCAAGACATCAACAGACTCTAATGGCAAACCGGGCAAGCTAGGAATTCGCTATAAGTACAAGCTAGGAACTCAATCTAAGGGCATGCGAACAACTTTCCCTGAGAGCAAGCCGCACAAATGTTCACTCTGTTATTATCAGGCTACCAAGAAAGCTAGTCTAGCTATACATATGAGAACTCACATCAAGGGAAAGCCATATGAGTGCGCATCATGCGATTACAGGTCGGCAAAACGCGCCTATGTTATTCAACATATGAGGACACATACAGCAGAAAAGCCATACGTGTGTTCTAAGTGTGATTATAGGGCCGCCAGAAAATGGCATATTGGCCGTCACATGATGACACACACAGGGGAAAAGCCGCACGTGTGTTCAAATTGTGATTATAAGGCTTCCAGACGATGCCATATTGTTCGTCATATGAAAACGCACACTTAGCAAAAGCCTTATCCGTGTTCACACTGCGATTATAAAGCTGCCCGTAAAGATGGTCTGACAGCACATTTGAAATAACATGTTGGGATAGAATCAGGCTAATGTTTTCCTCGTAATTATAAAAGCCACAAAATGAGAAGGCGTTCAACATACAGGAAGACCGGCTCTGTTGACATATAGCTATCAACAAATGCGTCCGTGTCTGGCATATGAGAGGTGCATTGCCTAAAGACCGCATTGTGTCTAGAGCATCTGCCTCGCGAGCGGGCGGTTCTGAGATCGATGCCAGACCGGGTCATACATAAAAAAGAAGAAAAAAAATGAAACTTGTTGCTTCTTCGATCACATTGAAAAAAGTCTCCCACATATTTGAGACGCAGTTCTGGAGGTATTCGCGGAAGTCACATTTCTCGAATAGGCAGTGAGAACACACGCTGGGGGAAAAAAACATGTAAATTTACGCTGTGTGGTTACGGTGGCACCCACTGTCATGGTGCGGCGCATAAAAACACTGGTGATGGGCACAACAACCGTACGTCGGTAACTAAAAGATTTCCAAAAGTAAAGAGAGGCATGTGTCAACATCCTGGTGAATAACCACACGAGTGTTGGGCGCCCGCGAAAATTTGTCTAGATTTCCTCGAACATTTCGAACATGATCGACGGGAAAGAAGATTCGTGTTCATACTGTCTTGTACATCAGCTCAAAAAGGTAATTAATTCGCCACGAACATAAGAAACGGGAGAATCCGATATTTGGTGAATTATTGCAGATTTGCCAAAAAAAAATCTCACATGGGATCTACATCCGCGATAAGTGTATTGGTGCAGGACGTCACATTATGGGAATAATCTTGGGGAAAATCCCCTGTTCGGGTCAAGTGCGTTACTGTAACAGATCTTTCCAAAGTTCTATTTGTCTTCATATGAGGACGTATGTGTTTTAATTGTAGATCTTGTGCAGAAATGTTTCGGCAGACGCCAGGAAACTTGTATCAGTGTATTATTGCAAATTTTGCCAAAAATAGCAGATTTTGTCAGAATATTTTCTCTTGTTTGAGAACAAGCAACGGGAAAATGACGTAAAAGTAGGTTTGTATGTTTTTACAGAAACAAAAACAGAATTTTGTTCAAGAGACGCCTGTGGAAAATATAGACAACGTGCAGGTTCTTTCCAGACATTACGACTTTATCAATTGAAATATTTACACTGTTAGTAATGTGATTGTACTTTCAGAGGTATTCAAGAAGTTGAGAACTAGTAACCGAACGAATTTGATTGCTAAGGGTACTGAGCCGTCCTACACACACTTCTATGCACACTTCTACACACCCTCTAGAACTTGTCTTTATACAGCTAAAAGTATGCCTTATATTTACGGTAATGTATCTATTTCTTGAAAGTATATTTCTTAAGGATCACACATATATAAATTTGTTCACTGTAAACCAGTAGGTTGTGAAGATATTCAGATTTAAAAGAAAAATAATTTAAAATTTAATTCAAATGCTTTAAATGCTATTTTCAAAAAAAAAAAATCAACTTATCATAACTTACTTCATCATTTCCTGTAGAAAACAACTCAAACAGAAAATCCGTGTCTCAGTTTTATCAATTTTGGTCTCTTCCCATTCTATTGACATTTAATTGAATATTTCTTTACAAAATCGAGCAACTCACATTTTTTAACTTTGGAGTTCAATTAAATGTCAATAAAATAAGAACTAGATCAAAATTGACAAAACTGAGACACAGATTTTCTGTTGGAGTTGTCTCCTACAGGAAATGATGATGTAACTTTTTTTTAAAACAGCCATTTAAAGATGAAGGCTCATTTAAAAAAAAAAAATCTTAATTTGAAAATCTTCACAACCTACAGATTTACAGTTTATTTATTTGGAATCCTTAGGAAATGCGCTTTAAATATATATATATATATATTACACAGATATAAGGCATAGTTTAAGCTGTATAAAGACAAATTATACAGGGTGTGTTAAAATTTCTGCAGGAGGGCTCAGTATCCGTAAGATATGCTCGCAACACTAGAAAGCAACCTGTTTCAAAACCATTTTGCTGTATGATTGTATCGTTTCTGATGCACGGTAAAGGAATGTTCCCACAAGCATTATTTATGTGGAATAAGTATATTTTATACATGTAAGCATGAAACTTGAAGAAAAAAATTGTTTTATAATAACCGAAAAATAAAATTAGAAGTCCTGCCTCCTTTGAGATGTTGTGTAAGTTTTGCTTTAACAAAAAACCTGAAAATACAAATGCTGTTGGACTATCAATAGCAACAGAAACTTAAAAATGTGATGTCTTGCACTGTAATATCACTTATCTTTATTGCACCATGTAAGCGTCCTGTCTGTCTTGTGTGCTGTCCGCGGTGTTTTATAGGGTGAGTGGAGGGTATCTGGTTCCACGCTGCTTCAAAAATTTCTTCTTTGAAGTAGCAGGAACGCAACTTGTCTGGGTGGTGCTTAGTTGGTTCGTCGCGATATAGCTGAAATATTGTTGAAAGCGACGTTAGATTCTATTCACTCACTCACTCACTCACTCACTCACTCACTCACTATGTAAGCTGGAACGCTTTAGGTATTGCGTTTGGCACAGAGAAAGTACCATTTCCAAAATTATTACAGTGGAAAACATTTTCAAAAGTTTCTCAAATTTGGAGATACATATCGCATGCTGATAGCAAAATACGAGCGATTATGTACGCGGATATTCTTAAATGAACGACGGCTGAATTATGACTGACTGACCAGGCGCTAGTAATTGCACTCGGAGGTCAAAGATAAAGGAGAGGATTTTTGCTCTCTCTAGTCGGCTTTGGTGGCATTCTAGCAACATGCGGTGAGCTATATCACTCGGCTCAATGGACCAATCAGCGAGCAGGAAAATGGACCAATCAGCGAGAATCAATGAGATCGTCGTAGCGCAAACACATGTTTTCATTGTGAGAACAATACAAGAGTTCGGTCCCTTCAGAACGTATTTCCAAGAGTTATCTCACCATTTATTATGATCATAACAGGCCTGATAACACCAAAACACGGTGTATTTTCCAACTATAGTAATCCACGGCATTTTTGCTATACTTGAAAGTTAACGATTGCTTTAGGATTTATAAGGCCCGGCACCCCTAAATATGTCGTGGGGACGATCTGAGCGAACTTTTTGCTAAGGGTAAAAGAAGTTGAAAGCGTCCCGCTGCTAAATCGCATCTTGGATCGCATCTGGTGCTAGATGACACAGACTCCCTTGTTTGTCCCACTGGCAATGGCCTGGATCTGGAGTTCACCGTCGTAAAGGCCTTTGGTGGTGTTAGGATTGGGATTGTTGCGGAGACTTTACAGCTCATCTTGTTGTTTTTGTCGTTGTCGCCAGCGTAAAAGTAGTGGGTTTTCGATGAGAGGATGATCATGGCATCTCCGATCCACTCTGTGAAGTATGGTGTTCTATTTGCGTCAAGTTTGCGTTGCGTGGCGACTTTTAGAAACTCGCCACTCGCCACGCGCCGTGAACCTCTCCGGCGCGCGGCGACTGGCGACTTTCTGCTATCTCTTAACCTGCAAAAACTCGCCAGTCGCCACCCGCCGTAAAACACGGCGAGTTTCGCTCTATCTCTTAACCTGGAAAAACTCGCCGCGCGCCACTCGCCGGATGAACCACGGCGCACGGCGACTGGCGACTTTTGACTGTAGTGAAACTCGCCACTCGCCACGCGCCGTGGACATCTCCGGCGCGCGGCGACTGGCGACTTTCTGCTATCTCTTAACCTGCAAAAACTCGCCAGTCGCCACGCGCCGTAAAACACGGCGAGTTTCGCTCTATCTCTTAACCTGGAAAAACTCGCCGCGCGCCACTCGCCGGACAAACCACGGCGCGCGGCGACTGGCGACTTTTGACTTCTGGAATTCTCAGGACTTTTTCTCAAGTGCGCATGCCCGAGGAGCATCAATTATGCAGTTCCAATATCATAAATCACAGTCGCGATCTCATAGAATTTGAGGAAGTAAAAGAAATATGGAAGCTGTTGAAAGAAATACGTCTTTTCATCTTTAAAAATAGGGTCTTGATAGTTTGTAGTGTTTGTGATACAGGAAATATCAACCCAACAAAGAGCCGCTCTATGGATTAAAACAGCAATAAAGGATCTCTTATACAAAGATATCGCCCGTTTTTCACATAAAACTTACGAAGAGAGAAATTCAATCATCCAGAGAAAATGTTAGCATTTTTTCTTACTTTTTTAATCAATATGACGATGACGCTCTAATCGCTTTCTTAATATTTCATACAGCATATTAGTTGACGTTGCTTTTATCTTGTAAAACAAAATTCCCGCGTCGAGTGCTTTATTGTATCTTAAATAAGGAACAATTTCAAAGCGATTCATTCTGAATTGAAAACGATATGCTGTTTTATAAATATATATAGGCACTTATATAAAAAAAAGACTAAAAAAACGATTGAAAATGTTGTCTTGGTGTTAACTTTTTAAAATATACCAACAGATAATAACGAGAGTATGCAAGTTCTGCACAGAAACGGATAACGAGTATTTTAATAAAACAATATCTGCACATTTGACAAAATTAGATTGCCCTATATGCGTATTGCATTAAAAAGAACTTGTTTCAAAAAACAACTATATTAATTATTACAGATAGCTTACATCTTCAAAATTAGTCACATAGCATAAGATGTAGCTGGAGAGTTCATTCATTAGAAATTATGTATTTTTATGCACGAGGAAGAGATTTAAAATTAAATTAAATGACAGCATGTTTCGAACAAAATATTCCGATAATTGATGCTCCCCGGGCATGCGCACTTGAGAAAAAGTCCTGAGAATTCCAGAAGTCAAAAGTCGCCAGTCGCCGCGCGCCGTGGTTCATCCGGCGAGTGGCGCGCGGCGAGTTTTTCCAGGTTAAGAGATAGAGCGAAACTCGCCGTGTTTTACGGCGGGTGGCGACTGGCGAGTTTTTGCAGGTTAAGAGATAGCAGAAAGTCGCCAGTCGCCGCGCGCCGGAGAGGTCCACGGCGTGTGGCGAGTGGCGAGTTTCACTACAGTCAAAAGTCGCCAGTCGCCGTGCGCCGTGGTTCATCCGGCGAGTGGCGCGCGGCGAGTTTTTCCAGGTTAAAAGATAGAGCGAAACTCGCCGTGTTTTACGGCGGGTGGCGGCTGGCGAGTTTTTGCAGGTTAAGAGATAGCAGAAAGTCGCCAGTCGCCGCGCGCCGGAGAGGTCCACGGCGCGTGGCGAGTGGCGAGTTTCTAAAAGTCGCCACGCGACGCAAACTTGGCCCAAATAGAACACCATAGCATAACTACTGTTATTTACAGAGATCCCAAAAACTTTACATTCTACACCAGCTGTATTAAGGATAGCTATCCCGTTAGGGGGTCAAAATTGGTCATTTTTTTAATTTCTTCGTTCAAATATTCACTACTTCGTCTAACATTTGGTGAAAAAATGAAATCAAAATTCTGATTAGAAGTGCTTCAATATTAGGATTAAAAATTTAGTTTCTGAGGCAATGGAAAAATTTAACAGATTGCCTTATAGGTTGTCCGATATCCAGCTGGGAAGAGACTAACCTTTCACAGGACTGTCTATTGTAAGTCGTTAATAGCTGCCTGAGTGTGTATTGTATTGTTAATTGACTCGCAGGAACTGGCCACCCCAATAGTCTGTCGTAAGAATAGAGCAGCAGTTTGCATGAGCTCGGCTACTGTTAAATTTCCCTTTCCAAAACTCATTTCCGCAGTATTTTGATAAGCTAATTATCTAAAAGTCCTACTCATTTACATTAATCTACCCCCTTCTGATCAAAACCATGCAAACATCCGTATTTTTGTTTCTAATTATAATATAAAGGTGTACTCAACGCAGTGACACTTCGCTCAGACACCCGCCGTGAGGTGATCAGCACAGGTCTAAACATTTCTCAGCTGAACAAGTTTTAGCAAGTTTTTATAGTTTTAATTGGATTTTAAACCGCCTTGGTGAATAAACTTAGTGTAATAGTTATCCAAAAGAAACAGGAATTCAAGGTCCCATCAGACAGATTAAAAAAGTATTTGACAATAGAATTCAAAGCAAAAATTTAGAAATAATTCACTAGATGTATAGCTGGACACATTTTGCTCGATTTCTAGCCTTTCATTTTTTATACAAAATCGGAGATTTAAACGTTTATTTCTCGAAAAGTACGTATGCTTTGTTTATAGAGTTGCTTGAATTTCTCATTAAAAATATCTATGTGAAATTTGGCAACACAATATATCAGCAGCATATAGGTACATGTATTCCAATGGGTACTAATTGTGCACCCCTGTTGGCTGACCTGTATCTGTTCTCTTATGAATATGACTATATGCAGGCGCTTTCAAAAACCGATCCATTCAAAGCCCGTTCCTTCTCATTCACCAAACGCTATATAGTCGATGTTCTCGCTGTGGATAATCGCTATATAAATGACGCAGTGAAGGATATATATCCACCTTCACTGTATTTGAAGGAAACTACAGATAGCCCTACAGGCACGTCATATTTAGATCTATATCTCTATAAAAATGAAGCGGGCATTCTCTCTCGTCGACTTTATGACAAAAGAGATGATTACAACTTCGACATCGTAAACTATTCCTTTCTTGACAGTAATACTCCAGTGGGACCTGCATATGGCGTATACATATCTCGCCTAGTGGCATTTGCTAGATCCTGTGTTAAATGTGACGATTTTAATCAACGTCACAAAACATTGTTGCAGAAACTCATAAAACAGGGCTATTCCACCAAGCGCCTCCACTCTAAGTTTCTCAAATTTGGCGATACATATCGCATGCTGATAGCAAAATACGAACGTAGCCTGCAAGATGGCGCTACGTTTCGTAACTTGTGTCTAATTCCGCTTAACCCGGGGCTAGGGGCCGTATGAACCTATGTACTTCAAAATCCCCGTGGTGCTCATATGAACTGTCACAATCAAAGCGTGACTGAGATACATCATTCTCTAGCTGATGACTTTACAACGATTATTATGGATTAAGAATACTGATCAACGATACGGATTTTATATTTTTGGAACATCATGGTGTCTTGTCGGCATCATTGAAAACTGTAGACCGCTTCTCTCTTGCAGGAAACTAGCCTATGTTTATGTATACTATGATTGTCTTTTTGAATTTGGTGCTAATACTGTTATATGGAATATGGATTAGGTCTTTGGATTATATACGCGGATATTCTTTAATGGACGACGGCTGAATTATGAATCACGGACTAGACGCTCGTTATCTATGCTACGCTTTTGAAATTTGGCATGCTTGTTACTTATAAGGTGATCTAGTACACTGTATCTCACTTTTTGTAAGTTCGGCTTAGTTTTTTAATTATTCAACTTTTAAGACAAATGACCGTAAAATGGTACGTTTTTCTCAATTTATTTTAGTAAAATAGCTGTAAAAACAAAATCAGACAAATACAAAAAAATGAGATAATGTTTATTAGTTCGAGTTGTCTCCTATCAACGTATAACATCGTGAAACGTGAAACAAGATCAACAGTTTTCATGAAATTTCAATTTAAATATGGACGCTATTATTTTCATTTGAATTTTTAAATTGAAATATTTTCTACACAGTAGCAGTGTCGGTTATGTTACCTGTATATGGCGAGATTCTGCTGGTGGACGTTTCGTCCCCGAGGCCCGCCCCCTGTACAGACCTTTTGGTCTTTGATATATGTTGGCATTGTGGGAAGTTGATGCTGGGTCGACATCGGGCCTTACAGACTAGTATTTTGTGTTAAATGCCGTCATTTTCATCTGACGACGATACAGCTCACCAATCCCCAGTGTACAAGTTGTCACAGCGACACAGCTCACCAATTACCAATATACGAGTTGTCAGAGCATTTCCATCATAGCTCTCTAGATTTGTATCGCATACCGCTTATGCCGGTGCTAGGGGCCGTGTGGTCATGTCATCCAAGTTGCCACATGAACGGATACAATAAAAGCGTACCTGAGATACAACACATATCACGAATCGTTAGATTCTTGGTATGTGCTTTAGAATAGATTAACCAGACTACACTGTGAAGTCATGTGGCTCTGTCAGTATGTCGGCACCTCTTCCCACTTCCCTTATATGTGTTGTAATTTTTACCTGTATATGGCGAGATTCTGCTGGTGGACCTTTCGTCCCCGAGGCCCGCCCCCGGTACAGACCTTTTGGTCTTTGATATATGTTGGCATTGTGGCAAGTTGATGCTGGGTCGACATCGGGCTTACAGACTAGTATTTTGTGTTAAATGCCGTCATTTTCATCTGACGACGATACAGCTCACCAATCCCCAGTGTACGAGTTGTCACAGCGACACAGCTCACCAATTACCAATATGCGAGTTGTCAGAGCATTTCCATCATAGCTGTCTAGATTTGTATCGCATACCGCTTATGCCGGTGCTAGGGGCCGTGTGGTCATGTCATCCACGTTGCCACATGAACAGGTACAATAAAAGCGTACCTGAGATACAACACATATCACGAATCGTTAGATTCTTGGTATGTGCTTTAGAATAGGTTAACCAGACTACACTGTGAAGTCATGTGGCTGTGTCAGTATGTCGGCACCTCTTCCCACTTCCCTTATATGTGTTGTAATTTTTACCTGTATATGGCGAGATTCTGCTGGTGGACGTTTCGTCCCCGAGGCCCGCCCCCGGTACAGACCTTTTGGTGTTTGATATATGTTGGCATTGTGGGAAGTTGATGCTGGGTCGACATCGGGCCTTACAGACTAGTATTTTGTGTTAAATGCCGTCATTTTCATCTGACGACGATACAGCTCACCAATCCTCAGTGTACGAGTTGTCACAGCGATCGTTAGATTCTTGGTATGTGCTTTAGAATAGGTTAACCAGACGACTATACTGTGCGTCATGTGGGTCTGTCAGTATGTCGGCACCTCTTCCCACTTCCCTTATATGTGTTGTAATACAAATCATATAGTTGGAATCCGTACGATGCACGCTTTCAGAAAATATATAGTTTATTATGGTTATATTGTATATTTATTGATACAGAAAACAAATTATCACGGGGGTGCAAAAACTGCTTCTAACGGGATAGCTATCCTTAAGCTCTCTTGACAGATCATCCATGTATATATTGAAAAAAAAATGGTGACAGTATAGTATAAAACTAACTCCAGTAAGCTGCACCTACAGTCAGACTGGTGAAGCTCAGGCTTTTTGGGTATCAGCATATTAAAGTCATCGTCAAACCGTGTCTGACTCCATTCAACACGCGGATGATGATATCAGAGATATCATGAACATCTGTTTACCAACCAGTTTTTCAGAAGTCGAACACATCTTGCGAGTGGAACACACTCGAGTATCTTGGATATCATTGTGTCAAGCGCTATTGTGCGATATTTAAATTGTCCTTACTAGAGATATCACCGGCATGTTTTTGTCTAAGACTATAAGGACAACCATGGTAAAATGATATGGCACATGACCGTGAACCAGCATAGCATTTATCAAAGAACTGAGAAGCTGGGATATCTGAGCATCTGCATATTTAAGATGCTCAGCAGCCAGTTGATCTACCTCGCCAGATTTGCCATTATCATATCCAAGATACAGGTTTACTTACATCCCTATACTAGAACCCATGGTACACATGCGAAAGGATCGTGTTCATGGGAAATACGACTGTATTTTTTAACCAATCAGCAAAGCGACATCCTGTGTATATTGACCAATCAGATCACTTGTTTACCCCGTCCGTGGCGACCGTGACAACAGGTTCGAAAACAACACGGTTACCTGGCTTGTGGGATATTTGTGGGATTTAAACACAATCGATTTGAAGAAAATATAATTATATTTATTTTATTTTCATAATTTATGCAAAATATACGTAGTTATCTACCATCAAATATCCCACAAACCAGACAACTCTGGAATACATTGGCCCAAAATGAAAACTTCACGTTGTGAAGATGGTTTACTTCTGGCTTGATGACGTCGCGATGGTGTACTCTGTGCGTGTCCTTATTGTTTACTTCTGGCTTGATGACGTCGCGATGGTGTACTCTGTGCGTGTCCTTATTCAGAGGTATGTTTCCAACCAACATTGCCCATCTGAAGTTAGCCCTGTTTTTAGTGCTTTGCAAAATAGGAGCGACCACATGGTTGCTTGACCTCATCCCAGTATAAGGTATTTTTAAAAAATATTCGGCCATTCTACAAGACTTATCTCACTCATATTTATTAATGAATAATTTTCCTTCATTGTCAGCCCGAATTTAACAAGATCCTTTTCATTCTTCATCTGTTACATTGTTAACAACTTCGCTTTCATTTCATTTGTTCCAATGAAACCACAACTGACACAGTTATCCGTTTGGAATGAGGTAGAAATTGAAAGCGCTAAAACATGTGAAGAACATGACGGATCTTGTTAAATTTGAACTGACAATGAAGGGAAATTATCCACCAATAAATAGATATGATGTAAGTGTTGTAGAATGGTCGAATATATATATATTTTTTAAATAATGTTGACTGGGATGAGGTCGCGTAACCCCGTGGTCGATCAGGTTCGCGCTTTTGTGGGGAGAGAACTCAGCCAGGCAATCTGTTAGAAATTATCCGTCATGTGGCTGAAGGGTCATAGGAAGCTGGGACGAAAGTAGTTTAGCGTTGCAAGAGAAATTTCAAATTTTCAGTGTGAGAATGAAATAATAGTATGACGGAGTCATGAAAAAAATAAGAGATTTAAAGGCCATCAAGTTGGTCCATTGTAATATTTCGTCGTTTTATTCGCCAACACATTTTAATACGTTTCTGGCTTCCCAGTGTGAAAACAGAATTGCGCATGTAACCGCAACTACATGCAGCACCTCTTTGGTGATAAAATTGTTTACCTCTTATAACTCTCAAGCAACTGGCCACCAGTATAGTTAATTTACATGCTGATTTCACATCACAGCAATATTTACTAATTTATCATGCAGAGAAATTGCATAAATAAATAAAACCGAAAAATCGACCAAAAAATGTCGTTTTTGAAAATGACTTTACTGCGACGTCATCAAAGCGGCCATCTTGAATTTTTCTACATTTTCTGGTGGAGCTTGACCAAGGGTATAGTGTGGTAAGTTTCAGCCCCCTAGCTGTAAGAAAAATAATTAGGGGCATTCACTATGGTGTTCTATTTGGGCCAAGTTTGCGTCGTGTGGCGACTTTTAGAAACTCGCCACGCGCCGTGGACCTCTCCGGCGCGCGGCGACTGGCGACTTTCTGCTATCTCTTAACCTGCAAAAACTCGCCAGTCGCCACCCGCCGTAAAACACGGCGAGTTTCGCTCTATCTTTTAACCTGGAAAAACTCGCCGCGCGCCACTCGCCGGATGAACCACGGCGCACGGCGACTGGCGACTTTTGACTGTAGTGAAACTCGCCACTCGCCACGCGCCGTGGAACCTCTCCGGCGCGCGGCGACTGGCGACTTTCTGCTATCTCTTAACCTGCAAAAACTCGCCAGTCGCCACCCGCCGTAAAACACGGCGAGTTTCGCTCTATCTCATAACCTGGAAAAACTCGCCGCGCGCCACTCGCCGGATGAACCACGGCGCGCGGCGACTGGCGACTTTTGACTTCTGGAATTCTCAGGACTTTTTCTCAAGTGCGCATGCCCGGGGAGCATCAATTATCGGAATTTTTTGTTCGAAACATGCTGTCATTTAATTTTTTTTTAAATCTCTTCCTCGTGCATAAATATACATAATTTCTAATGAATGAACTCTCCAGCTACATCTGATGCTATGTTACTAATTTTGAAGATGTAAGCTATCTGTAATGATTAATATAGTTGTTTTTTGAAACAAGTTGTGTTTAATGCAATAAGCATATAGGGCAATCTAAATTTTGTCAAATGTGCAGATATGTTTTAATTAAAATACTCGTTATCCGTTTCTGTGCAGAACTTGCATACTCTTGTTATTTTCTGCTGGTATATTTTAAAAAGTTTCAGTTCTTCTTAACACCAAGACAACATTTTCAATCGTTTTTTTCATTCGTTTTATATAAGTGCCTATATATATTTATAAAACAGCATATCGTTTTCAATTCAGAATGGATCGCTTTGAAATTGTTCCTTATTTAAAATACAATAAAGCAGTCGACGCGGGAATTTTGTTTTACAAGATAAAAGCAACTTCAACTAATATGCTGTATGAAATATTAAGAAAGCGAATTGAGCGTCATCGTCATATTGATTAAAAAAGTAAGAAAAAATGCTAACATTTTCTTTGGGTGATTGAATTTCTCTCTTCGTAAGTTTTATGTGAAAGAGTCGGGCGATATCTTTGTATAAGAGATCCTTTATTGCTGTTTTAATCGCTAGCGCGGCTCTTTGTTGGGTTGATATTTCCTGTATCATAAACCCTACAAACTATCAAGACCCTATTTTTAAAGATGAAAAGACGTATTTCTTTCAACAGTTTCCATATTTTTTTTTACTTCCTCAAATTCTATGAGATCGCGACTGTGATTTATGATATTGCAACTGCATAATTGATGCTCCCCTGGCATGCGCACTTGAGAAAAGGTCCTGAAAATTCCAGAAGTCAAAAGTCGCCAGTCGCCGCGCGCCGTGGTTTGTCCGGCGAGTGGCGCGCGGCGAGTTTTTCCAGGTTAAGACATAGAGCGAAACTCGCCGTGTTTTACGGCGCGTGGCGACTGGCAAGTTTTTGCAGGTTAAGAGATAGCAGAAAGTCGCCAGTCGCCGCAGAGGTCCACCAACTAGAATACGCATGACCGAAACAGCAAATAAGATATGATCGTGTACGTATGAAATGTCAACACCAAGGTCATTGAGCATACCATACTAAATCTTCTCAGAACGAGATGAACGCAGAAAACGGAAATGAAAACATGTCTGTAGACTAGTAAACAGAACTTGAGGATGTTGAAACAGCTGGGTGGCAATTGCACATGGCGGCCACTTCAAGTAAAGCGCAGCGCCATCTAGCCACAGCGCAATCTAAAATGGTAGCGCCAGCGTTGCTAGAAAATCATCATGTCATCGCGGTGAATCACAAAGTACGTCTTTCAGGTTCGGGAATTACTGAACGATGTTTTTATTGGGAAACCCGGCTTAGAATTCAAGATGTCATGTCGAGTCAGAAGAAAGAAAGAGATTTGGTGAGCATTCGGCGAATGTTTCAGAATGAGGGGAATATTGTCTTGGTCCCTATAGACCTCCTATATATATAGGTTTTTGCTTTAGAGGGTTCAGGTTTCGTAACGAATTTGCGATTTGTTTCTCGAACTTTGTCAATTTTCGTGCAGAATACCGTTACCCACGTATCTGGATTGATTGTTTAAGTAAAGATCAAGATGTATCGGAATCATTGCATTATCCGGTGAAATCACAAGAAATAAGATTTGACAATGCCTGGAAAAGTAATTCAGTTGGAACGAAGAGAGAGAGAGATATATATATATATACCGGCATTTATTAACGTTCCGCGATTTCAGACCCTTTGTCTGCGCTTATGTGAGAAAGCTGTTTCAATCTTTATTGAACAATTCGTCAATAGCTGCCCATTTCTAACTAATTTCAGGCATTTCGAGAAAAAAATATAAGAACCCATTTGTCATTTTTAATTCATCCAATATGTTTTACTCTGTGGGTCATGTACACTGTAAAAAATGGACGTTAGTGTTCAAATCTGAACACTTCTGTAAAATGTGAAAATGTGTTGAAATAAATCACTACAATGTTATCGAAATCGACAATGTGATAGTTCTTGGTGAAATTATGAAAAAAATCTGCAAAACACTTCCCCAAGATAAGTATTTCAAAACTAGGAAATATGTGTTCAAATGTGATGTGTGCATATTTGAACGCTTACGCACAATGGTACGTTTCCACATGATAAGTATTTCAAAACTATAGGAAATATGTGTTCAAATGTGATGTGTGCATATTTGAAAGCTTTTACGCACAATGGTACGCTTCCTCATGATAAATATTTCAAAATTAGGAAATATATGTTCAAATGTGATGTGTGCATATTTGAACACTTTTACGCACAATGGTACGCTTTTACGCGTTCAATAATTTTAGGCGTTCAATACGTGTTACAAATCAATCTAAAAACACGTTAAGCTCGTCAATACTTGGATGGGTGACCGGGTGCTGGTCTGGCTGGGCTGATCAGTGTCCAGGGTAATAGAAACTTTGAGCACTCTCGTGTTCTGGCACATGTAGGCACCGTCGTGATATGACTGAAACAAGGTTGAAATTATAGAACGCATAAAAGAGTACCGTTGGGCGAAAAAGTGTTCAAATAGCACACATCACATTAGAGTATATATTTTCTAGTTTTAAAATACTTATCATGGGGAAATTTTTTGCAGATTTTTCTCATAATTTCTTGAAGAACGATCAAATTTCGATATTCGAATTTTGTGATTTATTTCAACACATTTTCACATCTTACATAAGTGTTCAAATTTGAACACTAGCGTCCACTTTTTTGTGACAGTGTAAACAGGCTGAAAATGATTCAAATATGAAAAGATATAACGTAATAAACTTTCATGACTCAAAAATGAAAAGGTATAACGTAATAAAGTTACATGACTCAATATAAAAGGTATAACGTAATAAAGTTACATGACTCAATATAAAAGGTATAACGTAATAAAGTTACATGACTCAATATAAAAGGTATAACGTAATACAGTTATATTTATCTTCTCCTCAGAGTTACAGGAAATACTAAAAACTAGGGTTAACTCAAATATATTCTCTTTCACATAATGGAATGTGAAAGACAAGAGACGCGAATTAAAATCAATTGTCAAGACCTCCCAGGGTCCACTTATATAATATAACTATCCAAGAACCGACATCAAATAGTACACGAATTGACTTGCGGTTGACTTAATGATTTGTAAGTATTATTCTATAAGAAAAGACGACAGATATATGACTTGATATTTTTATGGTCCCACTTACGTTGTTTTCATAAGAACAAAGGTGGTCTATCATATATTATTAATGTCCTGTTTCGGGAGATCAGCAGACGCCTTTGTATTTATGAACAATTTACGACGCCTACTTTACTTACGTGATACTATCTTGCCAAAAAAAAAAAAAAAAAAAAATAGCATCCCGGATTCAAAATGCCTGTATACGTACCGGCAGTTAGAACCTGGCTGTTCGGATGTTGAAAAACACAACGAGTTCACTAGTACTTTTCATAGTGAGTTCACTAGTACTGTTTATGGTGAGTTCACTGGTCCTGTTAGTACTGTTTTACGGTTTGATCCTGGGGACACGCCATAGAAAATTAGCTGGGGACAGAGCTACGCAAATGCATTGCAACATCGATCTCTCCCTTTATTTCGCGTGAACTGTGTGAAAATGTGAGATGACAAGCTGTTTCGATAGTGCTGGACGGACTACAACCCCGAGTGACCCTTTGAAATACCAAATTTCTGGTTTACAAACACAATCTTGTTTTCACATTCAGATTGCATTAAATTGATGTCAACAAGGTATTGTTCGGGATGCCCCAACCGGGATGTTCTCGGTTGTGAAAGGTAACGATATCATTATACTCGAGTTTTGATAGCTATGACCGAGCCACAGGCCCTCAAAACAAGAGTTTTGCGGGGTGTAAGCGGTGGTATTACGGTGAAGTGTGGAAATACGGGGTCTCTATATATAACCCCATGCTTTATATAAAAATACACCAAGGTCTGAAACGCACTTTGGGTTAATCGAGAAATAAACGGTTTACCTCCAAACAACATACATCAGCATATTCTACAAGTGTCACTCTATATATTCCCGTCGTCAAATAAGTAAATTTGTGCAATTTTTTACCTTTGCCGGGCGATTCAATATCCAACGTAACTGTCCATCCATTCCGGCACACCAAGATTATGACGAGCTTGGTGCTCAATTCTGATTGGTCAGTCGAGACACGCCTCCGGCAAAGAGGTCACACACTGAACAGCTGACCAATCAGAATTGAGAACGAAGCCCGCCATAATCTTGGTGTGCCGGAATGGATGGACTAGCGAATGCACGAAGATATTATCCACTGTTTGCGGGACACCAGTTTCACTGCGAAACGATAAAAAATCCGGTGCAGAAATCCAGCTGTTATCGGCTTCAGAGAGTGGTAAACCAAATCTATTCGATCAGGTTTGAACTGAATAACACTGAAGTACCACATACAATGTAAATCTGCAACTGAAGTTAATGATAAACCCATACTACATCCATTTACGGTGAACGTTTTCGGTCCTACTGGTAGTGGGAAAAGTGTATGGATAGACGGTGTTATTACGGTAAATCGAAGATTATGTAGAACCTTGTCCATAGAGGATTATCCACTCGGTAAATGACAACCACTTGATCATATAATAGAGAGCGGGTAAAGGGTATGCCGCGAAGACCTTTAGTTGACCGATATTTCGATTGACGATTTCAACCTGAAGTGACAGAGTGCTGTGCGATTAGGAAGAGGAATATACACGAAAACAATTCCATCTTGGATTAACCGGAGTGAGAGCAATGAGTCTCATAAGGACAGGGCAGTTAACAAACTTAAACTGGGAGAGGATGGAGAAGATTTTATTTAAATAATATTACAATCAAGTGACAAATTGGCACGCCCTATACAAACGATACTTTACTTACCTGAACATGCTATATGATATAGACTATTATGAAGCCCTTGTGCAGACGACCAAGATGCGGAAATGTTAATAAGATGATTACCAGTAGAGAAAGTAAAATTAACTATGACAGCATTGATGCTGAAGAAGAAAACCATTACATACAAGTTTCTTTAGAGATACATGTATACCCAGAATCCTAGAAATGAAGAATGGGACAGGATTGCTCTAGGAATGAGGAGGACGACGACAACCACCACCTCCGCCGCCACCATGTTTGAAAACTGTAAAACTGAATGCTATGTTTCAAATAAAAACAAATCACCGATCTATCTTAATAAGCCAACAAATGTGCCATAGACCCTCTCGATGTATAATGCAATACTGTTATGGCAGGTGACTGACCAATATAATATACACTATAACCCCGATTGATTATGAAATCCCCGCCCCCAGACCTATCGATCGACAAGAACGATATATCCGGTTGTCTCTATTGGTTGTATTGATCATTGCAAACAATGTGTAACACTAGCCTCTATTGTGCCCTGTATGCAAAGGATCGAAAGTGATGCCATCACCGAAAGTGTCGATCTCATCGTCGGAAGGGGCAGAGCACGCCTGCCGAGCACCATTTTGATATCTACTCAAAGTCTCTTACAGACATATCACCTCACAGACAAATATACTGGCTGCATATTTCTAAAACATCACAAGAACCAAAAGTGATCCCTGTGATGATTTGTATCCCAGCCTCGCTTTGACTGTAGCTGTTCATGTGGAATATTGAATTGACATGACCACACGGCCCCTAGTCCGGGATTGAGCGGTATTCGATACAAATATTTCAGAGCGATGATGTGATAGCCCCACCAAATGATATGTTGAAAACTGATGAATTATGTGACCATTATTACTGATATGGGTTGGCTATTGTCACCGTTGCGACATCGGTTGTTCCTATATTGTTTAACGAGCAGATCATTAAGCCTACCCATTGTTTACTTGCCAAATTTTATATGCTATGCCGACAAATTGTTTTTTAGTTTTGAATGCAACGCGGTGTCAGAATCTCGACGTCTGCCCATAATTCAAAGGCATATGACCACGGCCACGTGTACGTCCCTTTATTATATTGATTAAAATAACAATAATGAGAGAAATCATGACACATTAAAAACCAAATTCCGCTTTGAGAAAAAATATAATTTTGCAAGACAACTGAATTAAAGCGTGTGTTTGCATACCGGAGAAATGAGCCAGCATTAATGTTATTCTCGCGAACAAAAGAAATTACCAACCATGTGTCTTCTTGATAAATATTACAGACAACATGTTACCCTCAAAATGGCCACGTCGTTTGTTGTCTGCTTGATATTCTGAATAGAAATCACTGAAGTGAAATAATCACAAAGTTGACTTTTACGTTAGGCAGCATCTGCTGCCAATCGTTCACGTATCGTGGTAGTTTCTGTCTCAAAGCGCCTCTATGAATGGGGACCAGATGAAACCTATTGTCGAACCCATTATCATCGCGTTCTTCACAGCGTATTTCATCGTACAATGAGAACACTGGTGTAGAACAATAGATATCTCAATAGAACCGGGGAGAAATTATACACGCTCAATTCACTGCGGGCGCCATTGTTGCTACAAAATATTGAACTGGATGGAAAAAAATTGCGAATAAAATATCAGAGAAACGCCCCACTGAGCACGTTATAATAAAGCCTTTTTAGTTGCTACAATTCATTGTTCAGTGTCACTGTCTGTGCCATATGCAAGCACACATCGTTTATTTTGAGGACGTTTTAACAAATGGGTTGAAAACAGTCTTCTGGGTAATAAAACTGGCAATCGAATGATCAGGCAAAGTACTAAATACTCCCTCGGTGGCTATAAAGCAGTATTAACGAAGCCTTGATGGTCCTGCGGTCGGCGAAGAGCAATGGATACCATAATATCTTTGGCCATTTGAAAACAGGCGGTATCAATTTTCACGAGCGATTTCACTTTCAAGTAGATTTTCATAAAGGTCCACTTAGAACATTTCCATGTATTTTCCTTCGTTGTATTCACAATAATGTTTTTATGGTTTAGACTGAAAAGCGGGGAAGAATAGATCGTTTTATGAAATCAAAGTATATTTTGTTGGGGGGTTTTTTCGGAAGAAATCCCAAATGTCTGATTAAACATGATAAATATATGACGGGGGTAGGGAACTTCATATAACACTTCATTCTTCTCTGCTCATCAACACCCAGAATCATAACGTGAAAAAGATATTTTGGAACTGGTGATGTCAATTTTGAAATTACATTGTAGTCAGCTGACGTAAATGGTTCCAAGTATAAGAGTAAGACCCTACATTCAGTATTCACCCGTCATCCAGAAAAGAATGTCCGCGTCGAAAATCGATATACCTATTTCATACGACAATCAGATGGTTCCCTGCAGGAGAGAAGCGGTCAACAGTTTTTATCGATGGCAGTAGGACAGCATGGTGTTCTGTATAAAAATCTTTATCACTGACTAGAATTTTTTATCCAAAGGAATTTCCAAAATATAAATATTCGGGGTTCACGTTTTCTAAAATACTAAGTAACTCAGTCACGATTTTATTGTGGGTGTTCATTTAAACACCATTGAGATGACGTGACGTTCAAACAGCCCCTAGCCCCGAGTAGTGGACACAATTTTCTAAAAGTTGCCAAGTCCCTCATTGTTATGTTTAGTCTCCACAAAAATGCCTTGTGAATCTCAACTTGTGTCGCACATGCGCAACAATCCAGTCACTCAACATCATGTTTGGATTGTTTTTTGGGTTTTTTTGGTTTTTCTTTTTAGCAAGACGGTTATCCCAGTAGCATAAAGAACACCCATCTCTTAGTATTTCATTAAAAACGTGAAGGGAAATTTGGTGGTGGGAATGGGAATCAGAGCGGTGCGTTCGTTCACAATCGGCATGGATATGTGGAGGATAATGGACTCCTGGATTGAGGTGGACTCAGGACCGCTGTTTTACATTGATAGGTGACGTCGTTCTGCGCATGCGTACGCGGGGAGTAGTAGAGACAGCGCAGATACGATCGGGTGCGCTCTATGTTGGGTGAAAAGAACACCATATGCACCAAGCCATAGGGTAGGCCTGCTTCTATTAAATCTATCAGAAGACCTTGGGGTGGACCATGGAGCGTATTCAGAGACGTGGTCACGTAACCTTGACGTCATCAGTAGTGGAGAAAGCGCAGGTACGGTCGAACACCACGCGGTTTCGTTGATAGTACATGTAAAATGTGTGTAACCGCTGTTCTAAAGCGTGAATTGGTAATTACTTTTATTATTTTGTTAGCATGCTAGACACATGAAATCAACAATAAATAACAAAACGTGAGTATATTATCAAGCCCCGCCAACAGTGTTTCACTTTTTTTCTTCACAGACCGACTATCGTGTGAATTATCAACACCGGTAGTTCCGATTGTCAGTATTCCAGCTGACCTCTTCCTTGCAAGATTATATTATAAATGAACTTTGAAAGATGCAATCGTCTTATTTTAACTATATCACAAGAGATTAATTCTCAGAAAAATGGAACCTGCAATGAATAATACCAAATTATAAAACAAATTAGATTGCAAGCGTCTTGTCCGTCATTCGTTATTCAGCCGTCGTCCATTAAAGAATCTCTGCATTCATAATCCAGCCGTCGTCCATTAAAGAATCTCTGCATTCATAATCCAGCCGTCGTCCATTAAAGAATCTCTGCATTCATAATCCACCCGTCGTCCATTAAAGAATCTCTGCATTCATAATCCAGCCGTCGTCCATTAAAGAATCTCTGCATTCATAATCCAGCCGTCGTCCATTAAAGAATCTCTGCATTCATAATCCACCCGTCGTCCATTAAAGAATCTCTGCATTCATAATCCAAACACCTATTCCATATTCCAATTAACAGCATCAGCACCAAATTTTAAAAAAACGTCATAATACACATTTACAGTTTCCTACAAGAGAGAAGCTGTCAATATAATACACATTTACAGTTTCCTACAAGAGAGAAGCTGTCAATATAATACACATTTACAGTTTCCTACAAGAGAAGCTGTCAATATAATACACATTTACAGTTTCCTACAAGAGAGAAGCTGTCAATATAATACACATTTACAGTTTCCTACAAGAGAGAAGCTGTCAATATAATACACATTTACAGTTTCCTACAAGAGAGAAGCTGTCAATATAATACACATTTACAGTTTCCTACAAGAGAGAAGCTGTCAATATAATACACATTTACAGTTTCCTACAAGAGAGAAGCTGTCAATATAATACACATTTACAGTTTCCTACAAGAGAGAAGCTGTCAATATAATACACATTTACAGTTTCCTACAAGAGAGAAGCTGTCAATATAATACACATTTACAGTTTCCTACAAGAGAGAAGCTGTCAATAGTTTTCAATGATGCTGGCAAGACACCATGATGTTGCAAAAATATCAAATTCGTATCGATGTTCAGTATTGTTAATCCATATGATATTCGTATTAAAGTAGTCATCTAGAGAATGATGTATCTCAGTCACGCTTTGAGGGTTACTGTTCATATGAACACCATGATGATTTTGAAGTACATGGATTCATGTGGCCCCTAGACCCGGGTTAAGCGGAATTAGACACAAGTAACGAAATGTAACGCCATAGATCTTGCACGCTACGCTCGTATTTTGCTATCAGCATACGATATGTATCGCCAAATTTGAGAAACTTTGAGTGGAGGCGCTTGGTGATATAGCCCTGTTTTATAGGTTTCTGCAATAATGTTTTGTGACGTGGATTAAAGTCGACAAATTTAACACAGGATCTAGCAAATACTACTAGGCGAGATATGGATACGCCATATGCTAGTCCCAATGGAATTGATCGGTTTTCGAAAGCATTCCATGAATGATATCCCGTGTATGTAGTTGGGCTGAAGAATGCCTTGATGAGTTTTCGAAAGCGCCTGCATATAGTCATATTCATAAGAGAACAGATATAGGTCAGCCAACAGTGTACGAGTTGTCACAGCGACACAGCTCACCAATTACCAATATACGAGTTGTCAGAGCATTTCCATCATAGCTCTCTAGATTTGTATTCAGTACCGCTTATGCCGGTGCTAGAGGCCGTGTGGTCATGTCATCCAAGTTGCCACATGAACAGTTACAATAAAAGCGTACCTGAGATACAACAGAAAATACGAATCGTTAGATTCTTGGTATGTGCTTTAGAATAGGTTAACTAGAAGACTATACTGTGAAGCCATGTGACTCTGTCAGTATGTCGGCACCTCTTCCCACTTCCCTTATATATGTTGTAATTAGTACCCAGTGGAATACCTCTATGCTGTTGATATATTGTGTTGCCAAATTTCTCATAGATATTTTTAATGAGAAATTCAAGCAACTCCATAAACAAAAAAACATCCCATGAATGATATCCCTTGTATGTAGTAGAGCTAAAGAATGCCTTATGGCTTCTGACATTAATATATCTACGATCAGTTTTCTTGAACACAGATACTTTTTATCAACTTAGACGGTCAATAAGGTCCTGTTGAGGGATTGTAATATAGAGAGTCGAGAAATCCATGTGGATACATGAGACCTTTAGCATCAAGTTCTTCCGTAAGACATTTTGAGTTTCTCAATATCCACATAAATTCAATGCGAGAGCTTTTAAAAATAGTGGCGCAATACCTTTCTCAAAATGTTTTTACCTCCTGAAGGGCTCTCGTCAACAGGGTTGAGCGACGCCTGGTGGTGAATCTTCTAGAACCAGCTATGAGTCTAGCTGTGTATGGTAATTTATGCATTTTGGGAGTCCAGTATACCTTTTGTATGTCGTTATGATTGGTTGGAAGAAAATACCTCTTTCCTAGAGAAACGCTTTGTGATTGTTAAATGAATCGTCCCGAGGAGGCAAATTACACACCGAGGTGAATAGGCCGGGCAAACACTTAACATAACTTTCATTTTTCGGGTGAAACAATCCATGTTTGATTCAAAATAATTTTACAAAACAATAATTAACGCATGCTTCAATATCATTATTATTCAGATCAAATCCCGTTGCTGTGTCATTTATTCCGCGTGGGATACCTGTCAGATATACAATCAATTATCGATGTGAGAGAGAATCATTCATTTATTTATTCAGGATCTACATAGATAAATGAAAAGTTTACTTTCAATGGGATTCAGGAACGGGACATGGATATATCGATTAAACGTTGAATAACATGTAAAACATCTTTTCAAAAACAATCGTTGTCCGGATTTTATTTTGGGCCGCGATATGTGTATACGACAAGCACCCACAAATATGGTACTCGCTCTGATCGCATGAGAAGATAAGAAACGGCCAAATTAACCAGAACTAAACACGGACATATATAAACAGTATTATGGCCGAGAAGGGACATCGCTGTATTGTGTTATGAATCTTGACCGACACACGAAGGCAGGATGCGAAGGACGAAGGCAGGATGCGAATCGCGAAGTCAGGATGCGAAGCGCGAAGTCAGGATGCGAAGCGCGAAGTCAATGCAAAGACTGGAAGCAAAGCGCGAAGCCAGGATACGAAGTGCGAAGCCAGGATGCGAAGCGCGAAGTCAGGATGCGAAGGCAGGATGCGAAGTGCGAAGTCAGGTGCGAATTCGCGCTTCGCATCCTGCCTTCCTTCTTCGCATCCTGGCTTCCCCACTTCGCATCCTCCCCTCGCGACTTCGCATTCTGCCTTCGTGTGTTGGCCCAGACTCATAACACAATACAGCGATACCCCTTCTCGGCCATCATAAAACAGAGACCCCGTTCGAGATGACCGATAAATTTTGTTTCCATCTCGAAAACCGGGACGTTTCGATCGAGATAGAACCGAGACTACGCCAGGGGCCCCGGTTCTGTCCTGTCGGTTTCAGCCGAGAAATTTCTCGATCTATCTCGAAGGCATCCAGAAAGTGCCTCGATTAATTGAACGGGTCCCCTAAGTATGCTGGATGTGTGTAGGCTTAGTATATGTACCGCTATCCATGTGCATTTCCTGTACATGTATGCATCTGTAATGGCTGTAAAGCTACGTGCTATGTGTCAGAAAGGTCCCTACAGGTATGTGTGAGTACAGTTCCTACAGCTATATGCGGGAAAGGACGTACAGGTCAGAGTTCAATCCGCCACCACCACTTCCACCACCGTAGTTCCCCCTAAAATACTATAAGAGATCGGATTTTATAGAATACTACTTATCTCAGTCTTGGTGATATGGTGGCCAGTTCTCAGTGTTTTTTAGTCTGGAATGAGTGGCATTCTCAATTGACCCGGATCAACCATTCAAATCTACTATAGTAGGCGGTCAGTAAAAGACGAATCATCACCATCTCCCAACATGAGAAACGCAATGGAAGGTATCTTTTGTTTTATATTAACTAGTTTTGCATGTTGCGATTTGTAATTATAAGACATTTAACCGTATTTGGAGTGACAAAAAAATCCTATTACAACAACAACATCCTGCAATAATTGACTCTTATAGCAAACCTAATACATACTTCTGAGAAAACCGTGTGGGTCCTTGTGATATCGTACTTTTGACGAGCCTTCCGATAATTCACGTGAAGTTTCTTGTCAATCGGTTCTTCGAAAATACAAATATTTTCAAAATGACCGTGAAGTTTTGTAGCTAATCATAATCCATTCGCGAATAATCTCCCAGTGTGTTATGCCACTAGTCTCCCATATAGACTAGTGTGTAGGGATGTAGGTAGGCGTCTAGTCTCTAGCCTGCATCCGAAAATGCGGTAGGCCTATTGCCAACTACTCTCCGAGTAATCAGGCGCACAATGACGTCCCCAATCAACCTCACACTACAGCTCTGAGATCACTCCAGTTGTACCTTGGAGCGTTCCATTCACCTTCAGATGCTTGCCCCTATGGATCAATGTATACGGGTGTATTTTTCACCCATCCGAGTGCGCATTCGACAAATGACGTCGCCGTCACGTGACCTCTTCTCTTAATACTCTCCATGGTCCACCCCAAGGATCTCTAAGATCTTCAATAGAACCATGCCCACCCCAACGGCTGGTGTATAGAGTGTACTTTTTATCCATCCGAGTGCGCACCCGACCGTATCTGCGCTGTCTCCATTGTCATTCGTCTGAAGTGTCTTGTCAGTCGATTCTTCGAAAATACCAATATTTTCAAGATGGTCGCTAAGATTTGTGGTTAATCATAAACCTTTCGGCGTGATATGCCTGAAACCGATAATCACAATCTGTTTTATTATAATAGATACATTTAACTGCCATGATTTCTACATATCCCCTGATCTCAATAAACTTGATTTACCTAGATTGCTACACTCCACTACATAATCAGAAATTTCAATAATGACGAAATATATGCTGATAATTTCGTATATATCAGTATAATTGTGAAGCTGTATGTTGTAATATAACGCACACTAAAATTGAAATTGCATGAGAGCATGTTATGCTCAGCACATTAAAGATCAATTCTTAGAAATATTTAATAGGACATTTTCCACCGCGGTCAACCAGCGAATAAATAAACTTAGTGTAATAAAATACGCTGCTCTGCATTCTTAGGAAGCCGAATATTGAAACTTGAACTTTTAACGGCTGTTGTTCACACGCTTCAAGTGTCGTTTTTGTTATATATCCGAAACCAGGTCCATTCGTACATGTTTCTAACGCGAACTTACATAATGACGTGTCGTGCAAATAGGCACATAATTCACATACAATAGTATACCATATATCTCCCAAAAGTAGGTTAATCATCAGCTTCACCTTTGCTATAATTGTGAAAGTCGTTTCAGAAGAATGTCTACGATTGACGTAGAAAGGTTTTAATAGTTCACGATTGGCTTACTGATTATTATAGAGAATCAGCTGCATCACGGGATATCTTCCAGATTTGAATCATGATTGCTCAATTCAAATTTTCAGAACAAAGTTCGATATTTTCATTGGGTGGTGTGGACACTTGGAAGAACATCCAGCCAATGACAGTAAGATTTCTGTAAATGTTCATCACAGATGTCGAAATTGACGACTAAACATCCATTTTGTTCGAGGAAAATATCCCACCGAATATTCCTGAGACGAAACGAATGCAAGCGTCAGATCCGACAGTCAATATTCAGCCGTAAATAATCGAAAAACAGATTTCGTTTGACAGTTATCACCAATTCCAAATGTGTATGAATAAAATAATAAAAAACACAAGATGGTTTCCTACAAGAGAGAAGCGTTCAACAGTTTTCATTGATGTCAGCAAGACATGATGATGTTCTATACGTGAAATCTTAATCACTGACCTTCATTATTTTTCCAAATGAATTTCTAAGATGTTTTCAGAGTATATATCTTAGTCAGGACATAATTGCGACTGTTAATTTGAACACTATGGAGATGTAAAACACATGATATCCAAATGGCCCCTAGCCACGGGTTAAGGATGTCCGCTGCTTGTAAATCAAAGTAATTAACTTTTTGAATAATGTGTGTTGTTGCATTCATAATTGTGTAATATGAGGAAAAATAAAGAAAAAAATATAGGTTGGTGTGCATTTTTTAGATGTAGGCAACATTAAGTGGACTGACCCATGCTCCATTTGATAACCCAGAAAACATAGGGAATAGCCCTAGTTTTGAAGCATATTCATGAAAAATTCATATAATTAGTATTTAACTTTTTCTTATATTCTAACTGTTTGCAGATAAACACAATGTCTATCAAAATTTGTCAAATTGGATGGATGTTGCTGTGCAAAATTCTCAGCTAGAAGGCTGTTAAAGGAAATCCCTATCTCTTAACCTAGGGAAGGGAGATAAGCCAATAGAAAAAAAACAGGCAAAATGGCCGCCAAAGTCAAAAATCACTAGAGGACATCCTTAAGCGGAATTAGACGCAAGATACGAAACGTAGTGCCGGAGATCTTGCCCGCTACGATCGTTTTTTTGCCGTCATAGTACGATATTCATCACAGGATTTGAGAACTTTTGAATGGATGCGTTTGGTGGAATAGCCCTGTTTGACAAGTTTTTGCCGTAATATTCTATGACTTCGATTAAAATCGTCAGTCTGTACATACTACCAGACGAGATATGTATAGCAGGGCCGTTAATACAGCTTCAGCTCAACCTTCAATCTTTATTTCCAGGTTACGCATTTCTGGATAGTAATATACAAGGACAAGTGTTTATAGAGTGTAGACTTTCTATAGAAATTAATTACATTAGAAAAGTCGATATTCATACCAAATGTACCCTTTTCAAATGTAATTTTCTCCGTAAGAAACGATGAAATTTTGAAGGATGTTACCATGGAAAACACTGTTACGAAATGACCGTTCGTCAACAATGTCACTGGCAATCGTTACAATGTTGCATGATAATATCGAAACTTGTTCCTAGGGATACATGCGTAAATATTGGTAGACATACGTTCGTATAAAGTCAACAAGGATAACGATACCTTAGCACGGTCATACTATACTTCAATTTTGTTCAGCAGATTCGGTAAATATTAATTTTAAGAGGCACAGTTGAACTCTTTCAGGATTGAGGATCAAAGAGTCACGGACCAAGGTCACTGATGCTCAGATACTAGGATATGGTGACCAATCGTCTGGTATGTCTTCAAATGTAATACAGAAGTTTCCAATGTCCATGATAAATGCCATTTCGGTAGTTTCCCTTGTTCAAAACGCCACTAAATGCATGTCTTCCGTGGCAAGCAGGCAGAGAGGAATCCATGTCAAAAAGGTCAGAGGTCAAGGTCACTGACACCGGTTGGTCGGTAAATGCTTGCCAGTTTAGGTGTCTGCATCTCAACTTCGATTCTGGTGGCATGTTGAGCCTAATATCAAACGTGTTTTCTCACCCAGACAGAATCCAAGGTGATGATCCTCACCTCAAACACGCGTCCTAACATGTTTCAAATCGGAAAAACTTCAACATAATGTAATCTTTGGTATATTGAAAGTTTATATTCATTGATGAACAAATTTTCAACACTTTATTTGAATATGACTAATCTGTTGCCATGCCAACCATCTCATTTTAATAGAAATAACTTGGGTAGTGCCTTGATAACTTGATAGGAAAGTGCCAAAATTTCAAGTGTTTGTCCTTTAGAAAGAAAATTAAATCGGTGATCCCCATTTTTTAATTTGTTTGTTACATAAAATAGGCTGATTTACGGGTCTATGTTCAGTTTCTTATATGAATCCCGCTTTTTTGGATATTTTTCTGCATTTCCCAAATATTTCTGTGTTAATCCGAGACGACACGGGGTACACCATGTTGATGGACATCTATTTCATTAGCTGATATGGTGACCCCCGATGTTTGGATCAATTTTCTATCATTTATATATTTTATAATTTTGATAATTTATATAAAAAGTTTTAATAAAGTCTCCACTTTAAGATATTATTTCACACGCAAAGATCAAACCGCTTCGGAGAAGGGACCACAACAAGGGACCACAACAAGAAATCGTTTCCATTTATTCCTTTCTAATATCCATGCCATACGTCAGCAATATTTGCGTCTTCTTGTAAGGTGACCTCGGAAGTTTGGCCGTTTCCAAGAATCATACTGCATGCGCAAAGAAATTCAACGGGAATCCAAACAAGTCACTTTTTCCCAGGGCAATTATTTTAGAACATCGGTTTGGAGATCCGGCGAGAAGAAGCAATAATAGCACTCACGAGAATCGACAAGTTGAATATCATGAAAATCACTACCGGACCACGATGTCTAACGGTAACATTGGTGTAATGCTCTTCCTTAAATTGAAAGAACTCGTCGTGAATGTAACCTCTACATGTGACATAGTTCGAGAGTCTTCACCAAGGCATGATGACACAATGGAGTCCATGTTCTTGTGACTTCACCAAGGCATGATGACACAATGGAGTCCATGTTCTTGTGACTTCACCAAGGCATGATGACACAATGGAATCCATGTTCTTGTGACTTCACCAAGGCATGATGACACAATGGAGTCCATGTTCTTGTGACTTCACCAAGGCATGATGACACAATGAAGTCCATGTTCTTGTAACTTCACCAAGGCATGATGACACAATGACATCCATGTTCTTGTGACTTCTCCCAGGTATGATGACACAATGGAATCCATGTTCTTGTGACTTCGTCAAGGCATGATGACACAATGGAGCCCAAGTTCTTGTGACTTCACCAAGGCATGATGACACAATGAAGTCCATGTTCTTGTAACTTCACCAAGGCATGATGACACAATGACATCCATGTTCTTGTGACTTCTCCCAGGTATGATGACACAATGGAATCCATGTTCTTGTGACTTCGTCAAGGCATGATGACACAATGGAGCCCAAGTTCTTGTGACTTCACCAAGGCATGATGACACAATGAAGTCCATGTTCTTGTAACTTCACCAAGGCATGATGACACAATGACATCCATGTTCTTGTGACTTCTCCCAGGTATGATGACACAATGGAATCCATGTTCTTGTGACTTCGTCAAGGCATGATGACACAATGGAGCCCAAGTTCTTGTGACTTCACCAAGGCATGATGACACAATGAAGTCCATGTTCTTGTAACTTCACCAAGCCATGATGACACAATGGAATCCATGTTCTTGTGACTTCACCAAGGCATCATGATACAATGGAGTCCATGTTCTTGTGACTTCACCCAGGCATGATGAAACAATGGAATCCATATTCTTGTGACTTCATTAAGGCATGATGACACAATGGAGCCCAAGTTCTTGTGACTTCACCAAGGCATGATGACACAATGCAGTCCATGTTCTTGTGACTTCAGGGGCCCTCGGTGGCCGAGTGGTCTAAGGCGCTTCGGTGGTGACCGCTAGCCTCACACCGCTGAACCGGCACGGGTTCGAGCCCAGCTGGTCCATGTGTGAAAGTTTGTCAGTTACTTGCCGAAGGGCGGTGGTTCTCTCCGGGTACTCCGGCTTCCTCCACCAACCAAACTGACTGTCATCATATGAGTGAAACAAACTTGAGTGTGATATTAAGCGAAATTCCCTCCCTCTTGTGACTTCAACAAGGCATGATCACACAATGGAATCCATGTTCTTGTGACTTCATTAAGGCATGATGGCACAATGGAGTCCATGTTCTTGTGACTTCATCAAGGCATGATGACACAATGGAGTTCATGTTCTTGTGACTTCACCAAGGCCTGATGACACAATAAAGTCCATGTTCTTTTGATTTCACCAAGGCATGATGACACAATGGAGTCCATGTTTTTGTGTCTTCACCAAGGCATGATGACACAATGGAATCCATGTACTCGTGTCTTCACCAAGGCATGATGACACAATGGAATCCATGTACTCGTGTCTTCACCAAGGCATGATGACACAATGGAATCCATGTACTTGTGTCTTCACCAAGGCATGATGACACAATGGAATCCATGTACTCGTGTCTTCACCAAGGCCTGATAACACATTGGAGTCCCTGTTCTTCCAGCGATATATTTCACTGAATGTCTCCGAGATGATGTGAAAGGGCAGGAATCACGGAATTATCATTTTTAGGGAAACACAGAAAAACATCACGCGGACTGTGTCAGACTATAAGACAAAGCAATCAGACTACAAGATAAATCTGTACTTCGCCGGATTAAGAACGAAGAGCACACGGTAAACTACCGGATATTACACCGAAATAATGGAGACGTTTGATTCTCATGCTATCATGTATGCAAAGGCAAAATGCTGTCACGGTACATGTCAAATCATTGCTGGTATATGCTACAGGTCAAGCTATTTCTGGTATGGTACAGGTCAAATTATTGCAGGACAAGTTATTACGGTATCGTTCAAATTATTGCTGGTACGGTACATATCCATCTATTGCTGGTACGGTACAGGTCAACCTATTGTTGGTATGGCACAGGTCAAACTACTGCTGTTACGGTACAGGTCAAACTATGACTGGTACGGTACAGGTCAAACTATAGCTGGAACGGTACAGATCAACCTATTACTAGTACGGTGCAGGTTAAACTATTGCCGATACGGTACCTGTCAAACTATTGCCGTAAAAGATCAAACTATTGCTGATACGGTACAGGTCAAAATGTTGCTAGTACGGTGCAGATCAAACTATTGCTGGTTCGGTACAGGTCAAACTATTGTTGCTATGGCACATGTCAAACTACTGCTGTTATGGTACATGTTAAACTATAACTGTACAGGTCAAACCATGGCCGGTACGGTACAGATCAAGCTATTACTAGTACGGTGCAAGTCAAACTATTGCCGATACGGTGCCTGTCAAACTATTGCCGTGATTAGGTCAAACTATTGCTGGTATGGTAATGGTCAATCTACGGTACAGGTCAAACTATTTCTGGCATGGTACAGTTCAAACAATTACTGGTACGGTACAGGTCAAACTATTGCTGGTACGGTACAGGTCAAACTATTGCTGGTACGATACATGTCAAATTATTGCTGTTACGGTACAGGTCAAACTATTGCTGGTGCGGTACAGATCAAGCTATTGCTGGTACGATACAGATCAAACTATTGCTGGTACGGTACAGATCAAACTATTGCTGGTACGATACAGGTCAAACTATTGCTGGTACGATACAGATCAAACAATCACTGGTACGGTACAGGTCAAACTATTGCTGTTACGGTACATATCCAACTATCACTGGTACGGTACAGATCAAGCAATCACTGGTACGGTACAGGTCAAACTATTGCTATTACGGTGCAGGTCAAACTATTGCTGGTACGGTTGAGATCAAACTATCACTGGTACGGTACAGGTCAAGCTATTGCTGATACGGCACAGGTCAAACTATTGCTGGTACGGTAGAGATCAAACTATCACTGATACGGTACAGGTCAAACTATTGCTGTTACGGTACAGGTCAAACTATTGCTGGTACGGTACAGATCAAACTATTGCTGGTTCGGTATAGGTCAAACTATTGTTGATACGGCACCTCTCATACTACATGTACTGCTGTTACGGTACAGGTCAAACTATCACTGGTACGGTACAGGTCAAACTATGCCTGGTACGGTACAGATCAAGCTATTACTAGTACGATACAGTTCAAACTATTGCCGGTTCGGTACCGGTCAAACTATTGCCGCATAGGTCAAACTATTGCTGGTATGGTAAATGTCAGACTACGATACAGGTAAAACTACTGCTGGTACGGTACCGGTCAAACTATGGCTGATACGGTACAGGTCAACTATTACTGTTACGGCACAGGCCAATCTATTGCTGGTGTGGTGAATGTCAACTAACGATACAGGTAAAACTACTGCTGGTACGGTAGAGGTCAAATTATTGCTGGTACTTTACAGGTCAAACTATTGCTGGTACGGTACAGGTCAAAGTATCACTGGTACGGTACAGGTCAAACTATTGCTGATACGATACATGTCAAACTATCATTGCTATGGAACAGGTCAAACTATTGCTGATACGGTACAGGTCAAACTATCACTGGTATGGTACAGATCAAACTATCACTGGTATGGTAAAGGTCAAACTATTGCTGTTACGGTGCCGGTCAAAGTATTACTGGTACGGTACAGATCAAACTATCATTACTATGGTACAGGTCAAACTATTGCTGCCACGGTACAGATCAAACTACCGCTGGTACGGAACAGGTCAAACTATTGCTGATACGGTACAGGTCAAACTATTGCTGGAATAGTACAGATCAAACTATTGCTGGTTCGGTACAGGTCAAACTATTGCTGGTACGGCACAGGTCACACTACTGCTGTTACGGTACAGGCCAAACTATCACCGGTACGGTACAGGTCAAACTATGTTTGGTACGATACAGATCAAGCTATTACTGGTAAGGTACAGGTCAAACTATTGTGGGTTCGATACCGGGCAAACTATTGCCGTATAAGTCAAACTATTGCTGGTACTTTACAGGTCAAACTAATACTGGTACAATACAGGTCAAGCTATTGCTGGTACGGTACAGGTCAAACTATCACTGGTACGATACGGGTCAAACTATTGCTGGTACGGTACAAGTTAAGCTATTTCTGGTATGGTACAGGCCCAAACTTTGCTGGTACGGTACAGATGAAACTATTGCTGGTACGATACGGGTCAAACTGTTGCTGGTACGGGAAGGTTAAACTATTTGAATAATGATTTCCCGGTGAACGTCACCCAAAACAGAAAAAAAACGCTCTTTTCAGTCTATGAGAATACATACTATGAATTATGGTATATTTCCAGTGACGTCACCGTCGCATGAATCCGATGCGGTGATGATATCATTATTCAGTGGAATACCCCACCTCCCCCCGACAAGCTGTGAATGATGGCCTTATGTTATGTCTTTCGCCTGAATTAGTAGTATAAAGTTGGACGTGCATACATCATGGGGGATATAATACTCAAATATTAAATACATCCAGTGGCCTTCAATGAAATAAATGCCTTGGCAAAATTTCTGGTTCGTGATTTCAAGATTATTGGCTTTTGTATGAGACCATATCGATCGTCTTATTATCCCAATTCGAAGGACTGTTTCCACGATATTCATCAAACCTCTGCTTTTGTCAGTCGCCGGTCTTCTATTGAATTCCTCACAGAGCAAACAGCCATTTTTATAATCCTTTGAGCTGCGGATACAATAGAGAAATACAATAATTCAATAGCGATATCAACACTATATTCATCTCTCTTGTCTCTTCCACAAGCAGGTCAAAATTAAATTCTGTACGCTTTCAATTCCTCACAATACGGGAACATATGTCACATGGGGTTTGTGTAGAAATCCGGATATTGATGTGGACGTCTTAAACCGTAAACATACAATAAGCACAGAAAAGCTAATACAATAGTCCACTCCGGACTCCATTGTGTTCCAATGTGATCAGAACATACGTACGTGTTCAGCCAGAATGCTTTATGTATAATAGTCTCATTTGGAATAGCTCGGAATGTCCTCGGCTGCAACGGGAACGAGACTATGCATTCGCAATTCCTCGGGGATATTCAAAGGAATATATCCCACGAACGCCATTTTGGATTGTGGTGACCTCACCTGAACTATATTACAGTGCATGTCCCGTTTCACAGGCTCACTCCACGCATCACTATTTGAGGTTACAACCATCAGTACAGACACTTTTAGGTTTCCAAAGAGTATTTCCCCAGACAATGGGCCATTGGAATAATTGGCCCATTGACTGAAATATAACATTACGTTATCAGGCCTATCAAACTCCTTCACGCACGCCCTGGTCCATCCATCTATTTCCGTGTTTTTAGGGCCAATTCCGTAAAGAATTCCACGACCACGAACAAAGTTCAGTGGACTCGCACCAGTCCTCCCCGGAAGTCAATTCGGTCTTTCTTCCGAGCGAACATCGCTCCTCATGCATTGGAGCACTGGTGTGACCCAAAACAGACACTTAGGTATAGATGTGATGGTGTAAAAGTTCACACGCTCTCTCTTCGCCATGACAGTTTAGCCCGAAGTCTCCAGCTATTGTCCTCGACGCCATTCGGGTTTACCGGACCCAGAAACACCCCGGATATTGGTGGAAATTTGTCCGAGCACATGGAACTTTGCACGCAGGTGAGGAGTATTTCAAGAGCGCAAGGATTGGATGGCGTGAGCGCCAGGATTTCTGGTCTATGCACACGGAATTGGCCCCAAGCACCCGGAAATAGATGGATGGACAAGGAGCTGTGGTGCTTGCATGGAGGAGTTTGCTAGGCCTGATTATCGACACAAGAAAGACTTCGTATAGCATCGGGAAGAGTGCAAAAATAACTGTGTATATGTCAAACTGATCTGAAACGCTCGCAGGAACGTCGGAAAGAGCTGATCTTGCTGAAACCTGGGATACAGAACGACGGATGAATACTATCCCACTTGAAACATACAAACTATTGAAAAATAATTGCCACTGTGTGACAACGTACAGCAGATTAGTGCGCTGTGCGGTGAAGAGACTAGGTTAACTGGAATGTAGAAGCAGAAATGACGTTGCTCCTACATTCCACTTAACCTAGCTTATAGGCGAAAGAGATGAGAGATGAAATGGGGAAAATATTTGAAGTGACAACTAGGTGTGTCACGTGAGCTCTGCTAGGGCCAGACTGCAAAGGAAGTGACGAAAAAACTTTGCCATTGTTCATACTTATGAAACTAGTAAGCTCTATTAAGTTAAAGAGAAATGAACAATGATCCAAATTCAGTACATTTTTGCCATTAAATTGAAACCAGTAATACAGGATCATACAGTTTTATATTTCCGACTGGTATTCTGGCCCCAGCAGAACCTCTGTGTATGGACTAAATTGATCTCCCGACACAGAAGAGTTCCAATTTCTTTGACACTGTACGGTAACCCATGTCATCCGTATTGTATACATTTAGCCTCTGCCGGCCCGATTGGATTGTGAATAGGCATTTGGAGTTGGTTAGTGTTCATGCCAATCATCGACCAATGAGAGCGCTCGTTAGAAAACGCGTCATAGCTTTAATGTTTCGACATAATGCAGTCGTGGCTTCTGCTAGAAGGAAGATTCGCAATCTGTGTACATGGTACAGACTGCCTAGCTGTTGAACTGTACGCCTATCGAGGCATGGTCATGGACAAATCTGATGATTGGACAATGGTTTCGGGATGGTGAAAACAGTGGAACTCTCCATATATGAAGTGCCAAATAGCTGTCTCACGTGACGTATGGTAGAACCAGACGGTCTAGGAAGTGATGGCAAAACTTTCTCTTTGTTCATAATTATGAAACTGGTACAATAAATTAACTTTCAAACTTCGTGAATGTGAAAGGCGCACCGGTTTATTTTCCACAAATTGAACCAGTAATCCTACATTTTGATATATCTGTGTGGTCCTGCCGAAACCTCGGTATATGGACCAAATTAATCTCCCCAAGCAGAAGATTTACAATTTCTTTAGCATTGCGCTGAAACCCAAAACTTGCCTATTGTCTGAATATTCATCAAGCTACATATCTCGTATGAGAGGAGGTATAACCGTGAGACCAAGGATATTAACGCCGCTATGAATTGTTATGGAGTTGAAAAATGTAGATAAAAAAATGACCCTTTTGCATTGAACTCCTCAATTTATTTTTTTCAAAATATTGAATATTGCCTGTTGTTCATTATCCCCATTCATTATCGTCGTGCAATGTTTCAATATATAGCATGCTTGCCCCCGTCATAAAAGGATAGCTTAATGCTCTCATCGTTTTCACATCCTCATTTTGTTCCAATTCATATCGCATTAGTTCAGCATCGAGTCCGTTAAATAATGGTATATGTTTATTTGGGTGACCTTTAGAACTAAGCCACGGCAGAATAATGCCTGAAAATGACGTTCTTTACAACACAATCGTGTCTAAGTAGTTACAATCCGCTCAAAGACGACTTTCATATCTGGAAACAAAAACGGTTAATTTTATAAGCGTGTCGAAGCACCTGCCCGGGGGGCAGTGAACCCAATATCACACACGTAACAAGGGAGCTCTTGAATGGAAGCGTACAAAGCCTCGTACATTTATTATAGACTTGCAAGCCACTCATTAGTACCAGCTCCCGCCTTACAATATAATCATCTTTATTCATTTCAAGGGACGATCCCCTCTACAAAATCCGTTTTAATTACACGCCTTTGTTTGGAGAGAATAGGGCCACATTAGTGCACTGAAATACAAGTTTGCTTCAATTTCTCACTTCAGTGAACTTGTAATCACACTCGGCTGGAAACACTTTAGCCATTCTGCCCGAAACCAACTGAACAGGATACTGGCGCAGTAAAGAGGCGAAAGGCGGCCTAAAGCAGCCCTTTCACCGTCTTTCATCGGCTTTCTATAATCATATCCAGTCGGATTCTATTCTTTTTTATCATGCTTTTCTATGCCCGCATCCATCATTTTAATTACTGCTACATGGTCTTACAATCCCTCTTACTACACTTCGTCGCTTCTCAATGGGTCTCATCTATGCGAAAGGACGTTTTGAGTATCGGCGTATTGCTGGCTATTGCTGCTATAGCCGACTCCAATTGTCCATCAGAAAGCCGAAGAAAGGCCGAGATCTTGTTTGGGTGTACGCAATGAGCGGGGCGTGGCACTGATTCTGTGGTATGGCTGCAAGCTAAAATCTTCTCTTCAAACCCGTCCAATTTCGCTAATGGCCAGGGATTGGGTATTTTGACGTTTGTGCTCAAGTCGTAGAGAATCCCCCACGCTTCTGACGCCCGGTGGGACCCGGGCTTAGCCGAACATGCCTTGGAATGAAAACAAATGAGAGAAAAGCGACTTCTGCTGGAACTGAGGAAACTTATCTAACCAGAAAATACCAATTTTTGGACTGGAATTTAATCTACCAAATGCATTCAATCCAAGAGAAAAGAACTTCCGTGTTAGTGGCTAGATCAACTCTCCGAGTAGTTTTGACAACTGATCAAAAGTTCTTTGTCCGCGGGAGAAGAATTCCCGTGATTCTCGAGCGTTTTATTGGAGTGGATCATTGTCTCGGCCACAACGCTGGATTTAGACAGTTTTTACCGCAAATCCCAAAATACAAACGAAAACAAAAGTGAAAGTACAGCGAACGCGACCCCAGAGCCACCACGTCGCGATCAAATGAACGACTCCCAATGATTCAGTCAATAGAAACGCGGAGTAGAATGAAAGAGGCGACGCTTCCACAATGATGTCAGAAATCAAGATAACATGAAACTTAAAGGTGGAGAAAATCCCGCTTTTATCTCCGCTTTTTGATGGAGAAGAACTGCTTTTGAACGGCCATGTTAGGGTTCCACGAAGACGTGCTGATGATCGAACAAACGTCTAAGCGGTCTACGAGTCATGTACAATGTCTGGACTGCGAGAGGACTACATCATTCTGAAAAATGCCCCTGCATTTTGGTATGGATCACATTTGAAAGCTAAACATTTGTAGGACTAACTTATTCTTGCGTTGCATAGCTCTCTGGTGCAAAGTGACTACTGTTATGGGTACATAGAGAATCGCCTTAAAACTTTTCTTGCTTTTGGCGGTATCTTCATCGGGCTGACTGGACCGAGTTTTTTCGATATTTTCGTAACACACTTACATCAAAAAGGAATTTGATATTCACAATCACAAAAATCCGTGCTTCTTAGTTTGATTCATTCAGTATATACGTTGGAAAGTTTTGGTATGGCGATTTCATTTTAGTATTTACGTTGTAAGGTTTGGTAGTGCGAGCTTATTCAGTATATACGTTGTATAAAGTTTGTTAGGATAATTTGATTCAGTATATACATGTACGTTGTAAAGTTTGGTAGGGCGAGTTCATTCAGTATATACGCTGTAAAATCTAGGACGAGTTCAATCAGTATACGTTGGAACGTTTGGTGCTGTGAGTTCATTCAGTATATACAATGGAAAGTTTGGTAGTTCGAGTTCTTTCCGTATATACGTTGTACAGTTCGGTAGGTCGAGTTCATTCAATATATACGTTTGGAAGTTTGGTAAGGCGAGTTCATTCAGTATATACATTGTAAAGTTTGGTAGGTCAAGTTCTTTCCATACATACGTCGTAAAGTTTGGTAGGGGGAGTTCATTCCATATATACGTTGTAAAGTTTGGTAGGGCGAGTTGATTCCGTATGTTCATTGTAAAGTTTGGTAGGGCGAGTTTATTCCATATATACGCTGTAAAGTTTGGCAGGGGGAGTTCATTCCATATATACGTTGTAAAGTTTGGTAGGTCGACTTCTTTCCGTACATACGTCGTAAAGTTTGGTAGGGGGGATTCATTCCATATATACGTTGTAAAGTTTGGTAGAGCGAGTTCATTCCGTATGTTCATTGTAAAGTTTGGTAGGGCGAGTTTATTCCATATATACGTTGTAAAGTTTGGTAGGGCGAGTTCATTCAGTATATACGCTGTAAAATCTAGGACGTGTTCAATCAGTATACGTTGGAACGTTTGGTGCTGTGAGTTCATTCAGTATATACAATGGAAAGTTTGGTAGTTCGAGTTCTTTCTGTATATACGTTGTACAGTTCGGTAGGTCGAGTTCATTCAATATATACGTTTGAAAGTTTGGTAAGGCGAGTTCATTCAGTATATACATTGTAAAGTTTGGTAGGTCAAGTTCTTTCCGTACATACGTCGTAAAGTTTGGTAGGGGGAGTTCATTCCATATATACGTTGTAAAGTTTGGTAGGGCGAGTTGATTCCGTATGTTCATTGTAAAGTTTGGTAGGGCGAGTTTATTCCATATATACGTTGTAAAGTTTGGCAGGGGGAGTTCATTCCATATATACGTTGTAAAGTTTGGTAGGTCGACTTCTTTCCGTACATACGTCGTAAAGTTTGGAAGGGGGGATTCATTCCATATATACGTTGTAAAGTTTGGTAGAGCGAGTTCATTCCGTATGTTCATTGTAAAGTTTGGTAGGGCGAGGTTATTCCATATATACGTTGTAAAGTTTGGTAGGGCGAGTTCATTCAGTATATACGCTGTAAAATCTAGGACGAGTTCAATCAGTATACGTTGGAACGTTTGGTGCTGTGAGTTCATTCAGTATATACAATGGAAAGTTTGGTAGTTCGAGTTCTTTCTGTATATACGTTGTACAGTTCGGTAGGTCGAGTTCATTCAATATATACGTTTGAAAGTTTGGTAAGGCGAGTTCATTCAGTATATACATTGTAAAGTTTGGTAGGTCAAGTTCTTTCCGTACATACGTCGTAAAGTTTGGTAGGGGGAGTTCATTCCATATATACGTTGTAAAGTTTGGTAGGGCGAGTTGATTCCGTATGTTCATTGTAAAGTTTGGTAGGGCGAGTTTATTCCATATATACGTTGTAAAGTTTGGCAGGGGGAGTTCATTCCATATATACGTTGTAAAGTTTGGTAGGGCGAGTTCATTCCGTATGTTCATTGTAAAGTTTGGTAGGGCGAGTTTATTCCATATATACGTTGTAAAGTTTGGTAGGGCTAGTTCATTCCATATATACGTTGTGAAGTTTGGTAGGTCGAGTTCATTCAGTATATAAAAGTAGGTTGTAAAATTTGGTAGGTGTAATTCATTCAGTATATACGTGTAAAGTTGGTAGGGAGAGTTCATTCAGTATATACATGTACGTTGTAAAGTTTGGTAGGTCGAGTTCCTTCACGTTGTAAAGTTTGGTAGATCGAATTCATTCAGTATATATATGTACGTTGTAAAGTTGGTAGGGCGAGTTCATTCAGTATGTACATGTACGTTGTAAAGTTTGGTAGGTCGAGTTCATTCAGTATATACGTTGTAAAGTTTGGTAGGTCGAATTCATTCAGTATATAAATGTACGTTGTAAAGTTGGTAAGGCGAGTTCATTCAGTATGTACATGTACGTTGTAAAGTTTGTAGGGCGAGTTCATTCAGTACGTACATGTACGTTGTAAAGTTTGGTAGGTCGAGTTCATTCAGTATATACGTTGTAAAGTTTGGTAGGTCGAATTCATTCAGTATATAAATGTACGTTGTAAAGTTGGTAGGGCGAGTTCATTCAGTACGTACATGTACGTTGTAAAGTTTGATAGGTCGAGTTCCTTCAGTATATATGTTGTAAAGTTTGGTAGGTCGAATTCATTCAGTATATAATGGTATGGCGATTTCATTTTAGTATTTACGTTGTAAGGTTTGGTAGTGCGAGCTTATTCAGTATATACGTTGTATAAAGTTTGTTAGGGTAATTTGATTCAGTATATACATGTACGTTGTAAAGTTTGGTAGGGCGAGTTCATTCAGTATATACGCTGTAAAATCTAGGACGATTTCAACCAGCTTACGTTAGAAAGTTTGGTGCGATGAGTTCATTCAGTATACGTTGGACAGTTTGATACGGGGAGTTCATTCAGTATATACGTTGGAAGGTTTGATAGGGCGAGTTCATTCAGTATATACATTGTAAAGTTTGGTAGGTCGAGTTCTTTCCGTGTTGATTCCGTATATACTTTGGAAAGTTTGGTAAGGCTAGTTCATTCAGTATATATATTGGAAAGTTTTTGTAGAGGAAATTTTGCACAGTTCGTTCAGTATATACATATGGAAAGTTTGGTAGGTCGAGTTCATTCGGTATTTAAGTTGTAAAGTTTGGTAGGCGAGTTCCTTCGGTTTATACGTTATAAATTTTGGTAGGCGACTTCATTCGGTATTTACGTTGTAGAGTCCAGGACGAGTGCTTTCCGTATATACGTTGTAAAGTTTGGTCGGAGAAGTTCATTCGTAACTCCTCGGGGATATTCAGCATATTGTCTTCGTGCTGTAGTGACGTCACCAGAACAAAGTCGCATCGGAGTTGGAATTCGCACTACGTTATAGAAACGAATAATTCTCTCAGTTTAAACAAAGCGTTTTCACATGACAATGAGCTGTTTAAATATTTTGATCAACGTTAGACGTCCTGGTGGTGATTTTCTTGTAATACAATTTATGGATCCGCGAGAGTGACCTCGGTGTGCCACATCTTGCGATAAAGGAATCGGCCACCTTCGTAGACTCCCGCTCTCATTCCGGTGTGCAACGGAAGTTAGCGAAGAAGGAGAAGAGTGTGCACAAGAATCATTAAGCTGGCTTATCACTGATGAGTCTTTTGGAATCAAAAGAAACCGAAAGTCGTTTTCCCAAAGTTACATTGGATTTCTATAGTCACTAAATATTTTATTGTGTTTGTTAATGTAAGGGCTACTTACACTCTATAGGCCTGGAGGTGGGGCGGAGGTGAAATATGATTTCAGAACGAAGAACAATTTAGAACTCCAGCTTTATGATCGCAATTTATTGGGCTCATTTCGAGCATATATCTAAGACAGAGCATCATGAGTAGATTTATAAAATGGTCAAAATATGTTTTCTATATGTTGTTAGACTATATTCTCTGTATTTTCTGCCTAAACGTATTTGTAGACGAAATTTTGCACAGTGCTTCTTTTGGTATGTAAAACGGGGTCGAAATATTTTCGGCCCAGATGTTAAACGATCAGAAAGAATTTTATTGGACGATTTTATTGTCCAAAATCGAATCTTGCGTTCCGGTGGACTAGTTTTTCCGTGTAGCCTATGATGCCGTTTTTTTTAGCCCACATTCCATTACTGTATCTTTTGGAGTGGAATCCAGTCAGCTAGCCAGGCAATTGATCCATCGTGGTAATGTCCAAAATTAAAATCGTACGGAAAACTCTGTTTGTTTGTTTTTGACTGGGTATAGTGTCAATGACGAATAATCATGAACAATAATGTATAAAATAAGTCACAGACTCGAGCAAGCAATTATAAGATATAATCTCCCGACACGATTAAATGTCGATTCTTCTCTAAGCTGACTGGCGACTCAACAAAACGTGACCGCTAACAAACACCAATCTTGGCAACACTTGTGCTTTTTGCGAATTTTCTTTCGCTTTTTGCGCATTTTATCTTCTCTATTAAATAACCAGTAACTGCGTCATTAGAAGCATAATTCTGCTAAGAGATCATAAACACAGTGTGTTGATGATCCAAGGCGATCTCGCCGCGAGACTCCACACTAGACTTGGTTTTTGTGCCCTTCATCATCTGCCTGCGACGCGATTAAACTGTCTTCGGTAACAATAAGGAAACAGATCATAAATACCGTTACCTCATTATCGATTCTGACCCGCCACATCTAATTCATTCACGACAAACACTGCGGTCAGTTCTCGTTGACGAAGGTCGTGTGATTGATATCTCGAGGTCCGCGGTAATTGGACTAGGGCCCTGTCCCAGCACGTCAGTTTTACACGGAGGTTATGGAAGCGTTATCATGCCAAATCCGTTACTGCCAATTTTACACAGATTGAAGGGTCAATGGAATCCGTGGCAATACATCACCGAATCCATTTATATGGTTTTTGAACAAACAACAGAAAAACCACAGACGATAAAGAACTCTCCCGTCAAAAATCCTTGCCATCACGCGTTGTCTTACAGTAAGCCGAAACATTTTCATCATATACCGGATGATAACAGTGCCGCGTTTCTTGCTTACATGTACATATAATGGATGAGAAATAGGCGAGAATCTATCAGTAGGGTATCATATACAATTCTTATTCGAAGTAAATTTTTAATCCATTGGGGAGTATATTATAACTTGCATATTCAATGAAGTTGTTTTCTCTCTCTTGTTCATTAATATGAATGAGGCAATAATATGATACAATGAACTTTCGGTGCATTTAAGTACCATTGAAGGCAATCTCCAAACTAATCATTTAATTGAATATTCCGAAACAAAGAACAAAGACCCTCTCGGATGGTACCGGTAATGCCCACGGCACTTTCGTATATAAATGTGGACCCGGAAATGGGGTTCGCCAGCTCGAACCGACGCCAGGTGGCTACGTGTACCAAGAGGTAAATGACGCACGCGCATGTCGTTTTTATTGACGTCATAAAGGCAGCGTCATAATGTAACGACGTCATAATTGTTCATTTTATGACGCCACGTCTTGTTTACCTGTTGGAACACTAGCGCCGCCTAGCGTGACTGGCGATCCCCATTCTCCAAGAACCACGGAAGGCTACTGAATGTCGAATGTGATGCTTCCATCTTGTGTTCTATTGCGACTTGTACCATTGGAAATCAGTACGCGTCCACGGAGGTCTGCCGATCCATTTTCCTCTCTCGTTAAAATCAGACGTTGAACTTCAGCACAGAAGTGAATGGGATTAGTAGGTGTTTGGCTGACATCTTCTGACATCCACGCAATGGCCTATTTTCAGAGAACTACATTTTCCAATAAATAGCGTGAATATATATTCAGAGCGAGATTTGTCAGTTCTTCTCTCCAAACTCACGCAGCTCAGTAATTTCGAAACATCGGTGGAACTGACTGGTCAAATAATATCACGTGTTCAGCTATGAATCATCTCTTACGAATCTTGTAGGATGTTAATTTATTAATATTGGCGTGTCCACACATTTTCTCACCTGTATTACTCCATACTATTTCACCTCTTGGTTAAGTTTTTATTGGGACATATATATAACCGGCACAAGTGACCCGAGATGTCAGAAACAATACATCGGGGTTATCTGACGAATGACCACCATTGTGTTTCAGACAAGAGACAATCTATATCTCTACAATTACCAATATCGCATTATGAGCTTCCGTTCCAGTGCATTGTTAATAAAACTTATAAATAAACTCAGACGTTTCAATAATGTCATATTAACGAGGTAGTAAAAAGTGGGTGATGTAAACTCACAAAGGTGCTTGTGACAGTGTAAATATATCGTGAGAGGCTTTGTAACAGGCAATTTGAAATATTGCACCATTGTTTCTGGTACTCGACCATTAAGTGCGTGATGATGAGATACTGTGTATAAGAGCTGGAAACAAAAATCGCTACTTTACTTGCCGGCCGAATACATACTTCTCAAAATATTAAAACTGGGCTGCTTTCACGATGGGCTCTTCGGACTAATTTATGACCGAGAGTCTAGCCTCTCAATAAAATTCTAACGTTGGTACGAGATTTCAATCACGAACATCAATTTTGAATTCAAATCACATAAAGGAGATATTAAACCATAGGGTATTATCCTTATTCAAATTCTCTCCACTTTGTACATGTACTAGACAATGAGCAAAGTCTGACACAATTGTGTAGAAAGATTACACTTTTTAGTGAATAGGTCGTTTAAACGCATTTAATTCAAGGGTACACATTCAATATCCGAGGCATGCTAGTTATCCCAAACAGAAATGTAAAGTTACAGTCAGTAATATTCAGTTCATTTGGCGTCTGGTCACCTCATTCGGAATTGGCGAGCGGAAATTTACGAAGGGGCCCGATTTTCGGCTCGGAAGTCCTAGCATGAATTTTCTATAAATCTTCGGATGTGAGCAAGAGCAGGAGAAGCAAGAGCAGGAGGAGGAGACGGAAGAGGAGGAACCGAAGAAAGAGGAGGAGGATGTGCAGGAAGAGTAAGAGGAGGAAGAGAGGAGCAGAAGGAGGAGGTGGAAGAAAAAGAGGAGGAGAAGGAGGAGGAGAAAGAGGAGGAGGATCAGCAGAAAGAGGAGCAAGAACAGGAGCAGAAGTATGAGCAAGAACAAAAACAGCAGGAGGAGATGGGGGAGAGAAAATACGAACAGAAGAAGGCGGAGAAAGAGGAGGGGGAGCAGGAGAAGGAGTAAGAGCAGGAGTAGGAGCAAGAACAGAAACAGGAGGAGGAAGAGAGAGAGGAGTAGGAGGAGGAGAAAGAGAAGGAGAAGCTGGAAGAGGAGGAGGAGAAAGAGAGGAGCAGGAGTAGGAGCAAGAACATGAAAATGGGATGGCGGAGGAGGAGCAGAAGGAGGAAGAGAATGAGGAGAAGCAGCAGAAGCGAGAGTAGACGGAGCGGGAGCAACAGCAGAGGGTGCAGGGTAGAGGAGGAGCATGATGAGAAGGAGCAAGAGCAGGATATTAAGTGAAGCAGGATAAAAAAATCAGGGGCTAGAGCATGAGAAGGAGCAGGAGGAGGAGTTTTAAACCAGTTCGGGATCATGATCAAGGTATTGGAAGTTTGACATTCGATCAATCAGCATCATCTGTACAGTCGCTATGTTGGATCACGTGATGAAAATTTGTAAAGAATTCCTAGCCATGTTTGATCATGTGACTATTTGTAAAGAACGGTCGGTCACATCTGATCACGTAATATATAAAAGCGTTTAACCATTATAATTAATAATAGTAATATCTCCAATCATAAAAAAAAACCACTTGAGAGCATTGCGCACGTAGCGGACGAGCTATTCGATGTAACAACAGAAAGCGTCGAGTATAGATCAGCGCGAGCATGTGCCGTAGATAATCAGGTGTTTTATTCTGACAAATAAGCTGTTTCGACTTTTCGTTCGCTGATCCAACCAGGCGCTGGTTGCTAATACGGGTATTCTAGTATGACTTGATGAAGTGGGTTTCTTAAAACATAATTTCATACTTTTATCGCGTGTAGATCAAAATATATCCACGAATATCCCTAAGGAGAGAAAGATTCAACACCGTCATTTCAATCGCCATACCAGTTCAGATGCAAGCATGTTTCTGCATCCACCTCTCGCAGTATTCCACGAAGGAGAAGAAGTTTAATTTTTTATTTGACACGAACATGCAAGCGCTCTGTGCGCCTGCGTGTTATCCCATAACTACATCGTAGTGTAGTAAGATAGTGGCCTTTGATTGGTCGTATTAATGATCAAAAGGTTCGAGAGACGTGACGTATATATTCATGAATGATCAAATGTATCAAATAAGGACTCGGTGCGGTAAATCAGCCAAAGTCATCGTGGATGCGTGCCTCTGGAGGAGCGAGAATGTAAATCAGCTACAAGTATGTATCATTAGATTCGACCAGCTAGAGGCACTGGCACTCAATAAACCGCCTACACCACTAGCCTCTTGCATAGTCTCTACACACGCACTATGAAATGCAAAGTCGCCTCACAGGGGATCATGGGTGAGACTAATTATGTACTTTTCATAGGCTGCGCGTTTGAATTTCAGCATCTGCTCATCTCCCATGATGCACCACTCGATTTTTGTTGTGAATCCTCGCGAACAGGACATATACCTATTACTGCGCAACTACGTGATGTCGTAAGTTATAAGCAGGGAGACGGTGGCCAGTGCATTCTAGCTAGACTAATCTACGGTTGCAGACTTCTAGGTAATTTGCCTCCGATAACAGTTAGAGCTTATCACGAGAAACAAACTTTGTGATGCCAGTGATGTGGATGCCTTGGAGCTCCAATTGAACTCAATAGAATGTTCTGGCGAGTCGATGAAAGCTCAAATACCATTAAATACAGGCAGTGGTGATACGGTACTAACTGCAGGCAATTTGCAATAATACACGCTTAACCCGGGTCGTATTGTCACCATGCAAGATCTCCATGATGTTCACCTGAACAATAACAATAATAACGTGTCTCAGATACACGTTGGAAATGGAATTTTATCTGATGAAAGAATGTTAAGTAGTTGTTGATTAATAAAGATTTGACGACAAGAAAACTGTTGATCTCTTGACTTTCTGAACATATTGAAGAATAGGCTGATGCACTGGTTGTTTTTAAGATCATTACCCCCATGAGGGGAGTGAAGGTATTATTTCCACGTTTGTTTTCTCGTTTGCTGCACTATTCAGGGAGCCCTCTATGACAGTTTCAATCAAGGCCGATTAACTCACGAACATTTACTAAAAAAGGAACCAGCCCCAAGATGTATTCCACGCCACGAAGATCTCACAGTGAAACATGCTCTGATCCTAAAGTGTAAAGATGGTGGGAATCCCCCCAAAGTTTGAGGATCTCACAGTGAAACATGTTCTGATCCTAAAGTGTAAAGATGGTGGGAATCCCCCCAAAGTTTGAGGATCTCACAGTGAAACATGTTCTGATCCTAAAGTGTAAAGATGATGGGAATCCCCCCAAAGTTTGAGGATCTCACAGTGAAACATGTTCTGATCCTAAAGTGTAAAGATGGTGGGAATCCCCCCAAAAGTTTGAGGATCTCACTGTGAAACATGTTCTGATCCTAAAGTGTAAAGATGGTGGGAATCCCCCCAAAGTTTGAGGATCTCACAGTGAAACATGTTCTGATCCTAAAGTGTAAAGATGGTGAGAATCCCCCCAAAGTTTGAGGATCTCACAGTGAAACATGTTCTGATCCTAAAGTGTAAAGATGGTGGGAATCCCCCCAAAGTTTGAGGATCTCACAGTGAAACATGTTCTGATCCTAAAGTGTAAAGATGGTGAGAATCCCCCCAAAGTTTGAGGATCTCACAGTGAAACATGTTCTGATCCTAAAGTGTAAAGATGGTGGGAATCCCCCCAAAGTTTGAGGAATTAATGAATTAAGACATCATAATGCCTCAATATCAAGGAAATATTTCCTCATCGATGAGAGAATATTCCCTGTCTAATAAGGGAATATTCTCAGATGAGTCTGCAGGGAATGAATTTCCTCATCAACCCATAGCATGCTGTTCAATCCTACATATCAAAATATAATTAATATATATTTAGGGGAATAGTTTTTGGGTGCACACATGCACGTATGATGTATTGATCGTACCTTCTGGTACCCTGTTCCAATAATACAGGAACTCTCAGAATGTAACCATTTAATTGACAGTTTAAAACCGCTTCGGTGTATGAGCGTCTTAAGAAGAGACAATCAGAGAAAGAAACAAATCAAGAACATGTCCACAGCCATTAACACCCAGTTTCCACGAGACATCTGACGGCTTTATTTTTCTGTTTACTCAAAATCTTGTCAATCTTTGCATTTATACGTTTTTTCTTCCAGCCAAGGTTTGCTCATTCTGGTGCAATTTCCTTTTCTGTTGACCCCAGCGCCCCTGTATCAGTCTTCACGCTGGGTTTGGCGTTCCATCACAAACCGAGCTGACATTGCGGGGAATACTCTTATCTAGAAGTTGTCTTGTGGTCAAACAAAGCAATAATAACCCAGAATCAATACGGCCTTAAGGCAAACAAGGATATTTCTGAAACTGGATTAATGCACGATGCTTTAGAAATTTTTCACAATGCCGTGTGTCCCGGCTTCGTTGTTGTGCCCTTGTTAGGTTGTTATGCTGATGAAAAGACTTGGTCAGATGGAGTTAAACAGTAATCCATTCAGCGCCACTGTAGCCATTTTCCCCGATAAGTAGTGGCAGAGGAGGTTAGGAAGAAGACTCAAAAGTTTTCTATCAGCGGGATTCCAGGCAGAAATAATCTTCATATCTTATCGCTCTGATTTGTACACAGGAAATGAGTTTCTTTAGCAAATGTAACTAGACTGCCATTGTGTGTGCATTTCTATGGCTGTTCGCTACAGTTCCCTCCGATAATATGCCCGGGAATTGAAGAAAGGGTGAAACAAAATGGCTTTGTTGATAAAAAAAAGTTTTGTGCAAAGTCATTTGAGAGTTTAGTATTCTGACGTATTTGCCTTCAAAGATTACTCTAACCCATAGAAGCGAGCGCATTCTTGTCTTCGTTTATCAGTGTTCGCTGAAGCCCATGTCTCTCTGAAGCATAATTTTCTTGGAAAAGCTAAGTAATGGATCTTGGAGAGAACTCAAAGCTAAGCAAACAGGAGCACAATGGCCCCGTCATAGCGTGGATAGCGCTGTCAATCTCAACTAGCGCCGAAGAATGAAAACCATTGAGTCCTTGTCTATTACAGGCAGATATTTAGCCAGCCCAGACACAAGCTCCCACTCTCCACACATCAATACGCTTTATGATATTATAGCGAGCTTCTCTTGGAGAGTTCGGGGCCATCGTTAAATAGGAAAAACATGCTTCTTTCACGCGAACGGAGGCCTGCTGGTTCGGGACAATGGACGGCAGTCGCGTTGCTGATGAAATTACTGTTGTTGAAGGAGATACAGTGAAAGAGAAGGCCTTCCACTGGTGACATGTACAGGCCCTGCTTCTTTTGATTCTATGCACTTTTGCATTGTCCGCCTTTCCAATTACCCGATAGATCTGCCATTGACATCGTTATAGGAAAACTTGGATGACTTTGAGAATCCAATTCGTGGATACAATACCCTCTCTAGTGGCCTGGCCCTATAGACCTGATGCCTCAATTAATGACTTTACGTGTCCAAGCTAACACAATTCCTTAATTCGGGGAAAACGTGAACGCCATGGTAACCCAGTATAAAACATAAAGAACAAACGTTGCGGCTCAGTATGTATTCATATTGCTTTTCTAATTCCCGACTGACTGGGACGGTTATCGTCTTCAAACTGAATAGAATTCCTTTTCAGTGTGGGCGTGAACGTCTTTGGTTATTGTATGCTCACAATGCAAAATATATATAGAATTCATGAATGGAAAAGATCTGCATATTGCGTATTTTGCTTTGAAAAATGTACAGAATACAACCCGAATGGTTCCATCCCCCAACATAAAAGCATGAACGTCATTCTCTGTTTGTTATTGGAGGTCGTCTCGTGTGTATTTGTTCTTGAAGGTCGAATCGTGTGTGTTTGTTCTCGAAGGTTATCTCGTGTGTGTTTATTCTTGAAGGTCGTCTCGTGTTTGTTTGTTCTTGAATATCGTCTCCTGTGAGTTTATTCTTGAAGGTCGTCTCGTGTTTGTTTGTTCTTGAATATCGTCTCCTGTGAGTTTTTCTTGAAGGTCGTCTCGTGGGCGTTTGTTCTTGAATGTCCTCTCCCGTGTGTGTGTGTTTTTTTCTTTCGTGAAGGTCGTGTTCTGTGTATTTGTTCTTGAAGGTCGTCTCGCGTGTGTTTCTTCTTGAAGGTCGTCTCCTGTGTGCTTTATGAAGGTCTGCTCGTGTGTGTTTCTTCTTGAGGGTCGTCTCGTATGTCTTTGTTCCCGAAGGGCGTCTCCTGTGTGTTTGTTCTCGAATGCCGTCTCCTGTGTTTTTGTTCTTGAATGTCGTCTCATGTGTGTTTGTTCCTGAAGATCGTCTCGTGTGTGTGTTCTTGAAGCTAGTCTCGCGTATGTTTGTTCTTGATGGTCGTCACGTGTGCGTTTCTTCTTTATGCTGTTGCATGTGTTCTAATAATACCTATGCAGAAGAAATATACCATTGTTGAATTGAAGTTTGGTCTTGTTGCACACGAAGCATTGTCAAACATGTCCGAAAAAAGATCATTTCCCATACACCCCAAGTTGGTACATGTATTGCCATATCTTTGATCTTCAAATCCACAAGAATCCAACGAAACTGTAATAAGATAAGGTACCCAATATGAATGTTATGATGGTATTGTGTCCCATTTGTTCTTTATGAAAGATTTTGTCAATGATTCATATGAAGTTGAACATGAATGTCTGAGGAATATTAAGTTTATGAACTGTTGATATTAACCAGTTACTGGAAAGACAATCCACAGGTTAAAATTATATTGAACAGACACTGTTCCTATTTCGTGCGGATGAAATTCCGAACAGCTATTCATAGGCGGTAAATACAGTATAGCCTTGGTGTTTCATGTTCTTCAATGAACTGCTTCTGGTTCCTTGGAAATTATCCGTTATATTTCATTGAAAATTACCCGCTTTCTCCAGAATGAACTGATTAATTGGAAGTTGTCGGAGTAGTGAGTAGGATTTTAACGTCGCTTTCAACAATTGTTTAGTCATATGATAACGACCCAGTCACATTATCCTGACATCGGACAAACCAGTCCTTGATCTATCATCTTCCTGTTTTTCTGCTTAGTCCATGCTTCATTGTAACTGTATATAAAGAAAACCGCGTTAACAATATCAACTCGTCATACATTCGGATGGCCCGATACAAAATTTGGTCACCAAAACGTATACTATGTTCCAGTCTCAAATTTTCGCACCAAAGATCTTAGACATTACGATCGTATACTTGGTCATCAATATCTGAACACCACATTTGAGAAATTGGAAATAAAAGTGTACAATGTTATTGGTTTGGTGAAAGAAACTGTGGATGTCTTGTGAGGTTTGACAGAAATTACCAAGAACTTCAAGGTTTCAAATAAATGCTAGTGGACAGACTTGGGACAGGCCGGAGACCAGTGCACCCTATCAGAAGAGAAAGAACGTATGGCAGGTTTGGTCATGCTCCCCATTGATATCATGGTTCCCTGATAATGTTACATATCTCCCTGACTGAAGGCAAAGTTCCCTGGCAATAACCCGCTTCCTGTTTAAGCACCTCCATCTTCTGTATTTGGGACACTACATTGCTTCTTTGACAATGAGCTAGTTCGTCTTTGATAAAGTATTGCTTACTTGACACTATCTAATGCCTTAAACGTGCTGGTTCGTCTTTGATGATGCATTAGTTCCTTGGCAATTATCTTATGCCTTCAATGTGCTGGTCCGTCTTTGATAATACATTGCTCCCTTGACAATTATCAAATCCCTTCAATGTGTTGGTTTGTCTTTGATAATGCATTGGTTCCTTGACAATGAACTAATGCGTCCAATGTGCTGGTTCGTCTTTGATGATGCGTTGGCTCCTTGACAATTATCTAATGCCTTCAACGTGCTGGTTCGTCTCTGATGATGCATTGTTTCCTTTACAATTATCTAATGCGTCCAACGTGCTGGTTCGTCTTTGATGATGCATTGTTTCCTTTACAATTATCTAATGCGTCCAATGTGCTGGTCCGTCTTTGATAATACATTGCTCCCTTGACAATTATCAAATCCCTTCAATGGGCTGGTTCGTCTTTGATGATGCATTGTTTCCTTTACAATTACCTAATGCGTCCAATATGCTGGTTCGTCTTTGATGATGCGTTGGTTCCTTGACAATGATCTAATGCGTCCAATGTGCTGGTTCGTCTTTGATGATGCGTTGGCTCCTTGACAATTATCTAATGCCTTCAACGTGCTGGTTCGCCTTTGATGATGCGTTGGCTCCTTGACAATTATCTAATGCCTTCAACGTGCTGGTTCGTCTTTGATGATGCATTGGTTTCTTGACAATTATCAAATCCCTTCAATGTGCTGGTTCGTCTTTGATGATGCATTGGTTTCTTGACAATTATCAAATTCCTTCAATGTTCTGGTTCATCTGTGATAATACATTGGTTCCTTGACAATGATCTAATGCCTTCAATGTGCTGGTTTGTCTTTGAAAATGCATTGGTTTCTTGACAATTATCTTATGCCTTCAATGTGCTGGTTCGTCTTTGATAATACATTGCTCCCTTGGCAATTATCAAATCCCTTCAATGTGTTAGTGTGTCTTTGATAATGCATTGGTTCTTTGGCAATGATTTAATGCGTCCAATGTGCTGGTTCGTCGTTGATGATGCATTGGCTACTTGACAATTATCTATTGCCTTCAATGTACTGGTTTGTCTTTGATAATGCATTGGTTCCTTGACAATGATCTAATGGCTTCAATGTGCTGGGTCGTCTTTGATGATACATTGGTTTCTTGGCAATTATCTAATGCCTTCAATGTACTGGTTCGTCTTTGATAATGCATTGGTTCATGACAATGATCTAATGCCTTCAATGTGCTGGTTCGTCTTTGATGATGCATTGGCTACTTGACAATTATCTAATGCCTTCAATGTGCTGGTCCGTCTTTGACGATGCATTGGTTCCTTGATAATTATGAAATCCATTCAATGTGCTGGTTCATCTGTGATAGTGCATTGATTCCTTGACAATTATCTTATGCCTATAATGTGCTGGTTTGTCTTTGATAATGCATTGATTCATTGACAATTATCTTATGCTTTCAATGTGCTGGTTCGTCTTTGGTAATACATTGCTCCCTTGGCAATTATCAAATCCCTTCAATATGTTGGTTTGTCTTTGATAATGCATTGGTTCTTTGACAATGATCTAATGCGTCCAATGTGCTGGTTCGTATTTGATGACGCATTGGCTCCTTGACAATTATGTAATGCCTTCAATGTACTCGTTTGTCTTTGATAGTGCATTGGTTCCTTGACAATGATCTAATGCCTTCAATGTGCTGGTTCGTCTTTGCTGATGCATAGTTTCCTTGACAATTATCTAATGCCTTCAATGTGCTGCTTCGTCTTTAATGATGCATTGGTTTCTTGACAATTATTTAATGCCTTCAGTGTACTGGTTCGTCTTTGATAATGCATTGTTTCCTTGACAATTATCTAATGCCTTCAATGTGCTGGTTCGTCTTTGATGATGCATTGGTTTCTTGACAATTATCAAATCCATTCAATGTGCTGGTTCATCTTTGATAATATATCGCTTCCTTGACAATTATCAAATCCCTTCATGTGCTGGTTCGCCTTTGATAATATATTGCTTCCTTGAAAATTATCAAATCTCTTCGATGTGCTGGCTCGTTTTAGATAATACATTGGTTCCTTGAGAACTATCAAATCACTTCAATGTGCTGGTTCGTTGGAAACAATATAATGTTGTAGTACCATGGCAGCAGCACAATTCTTTAATTTTGGGGGTAACTGGTATTTGCTTATTGACCCTGCTCTAATCCCATAAGCATCATCCCTTGACGATGTTCGGGTTGTTTGGTTATATTCTTATGTAACGTGACATGGATGGGCTCACTTTGCAATGAGCTATTTTGGCAAAATCACAACTATATGACACACTGCGCCTGGCTCTAAAAAACATTCGATAACATAACCCACTGCAAGACAAATTTCAGAATAAGATAGGCCACAATAGGGCAAAATGGGAATGTCTCTGGAAATCATTTGGAAAGACAAACTACTATAAAACGAACTGAATGTTTATGGAAATCATTTTATAAAGTAAGGAAAACACAATAGGCGACTACATGTAAGGAACCTTGTTAAACCTGGAAAAGTTACCCGACAAGCTGTATTGCACACGGTGTTTCCGGTTTAAAGATCCTTTCATGACGAACTTCCCCTTAACATGTATTAGACAAGGTAGGAATTTCTCTGAACATCTGATTAATAAAGAACGACGGCCAGCTCTATAGCACACGGCATGTCAGTTGGCATGGTCCTCTCACCATATGGATTTATCCGAAGTGAACCGTAGTCATCAACCTTAGATATCGACGTTATGACACCATAGGCCCCAGCTGACAGTCGTAACGTTCATCACTTATCCTGTTATAAGCTGTTAAACAGACTGACCGAGAGTGAAGCGGTTGATTGGCGTTAATATGAGAATCATCCCCTAGTTAGATGGATACATTGGATACAGTGATAACAATAGGGCTAAATGTGACCCCTTGGACAGGGATTATGTCCTTTAGCTCGTTTAGTGTTTTGTTTCTCGCTTCAGGAAAGTCTATAGTTTCGCTAATGCACTTTGGACGGATAGAACGTAATTAAATCCCCGGTCGATCTATTGTTCGATCTAATACGTGAAAGATAATAGTCGTATTTACACGCGGGCACGGACGCCCTTTCAAAGCGAACAAAACTTATTCAATACAGTCTATATCATTAATACCATTGAGGTATACAATAGGGCCCATAGCGCACCCGTACAATGCCGAACAATGAGAGTATAGAGCGTGTGATAGATTCTGATAGCGTTCACAGCTAAACACACACAATAATCGATAGTACTACATACTGTTTGTCACACCAGAGAGTGTATAGAGTTCGTCCCTCGGTCAACACCAATAGATGCTATAATGTATCTGGCTTTTAACGCCGTTTATTTTCATACAGGACTACATATGTCATTGTTTCTTAACGGGGCGCTCAGAGGGGTTTGCCAACACACACCTTTGCGTACACCCATAATCACTGCGTGACTGGGACATTTTCACTTCGGCAAATCCCGCAATCAATGTGTGACTGGGATACGTCCACTTGGGGAACACCCACAATCACTGCTTGACTGGGATATGTCCACTTTTGGAATACCCGTGTCACTCTGTTACTGGAATATGTCCACTTTGGAAACAGCCCAGGATGACTGTGTGACTCGGATGTGTCCACTTTGGGAACACCTGCAATCACTGTGTCCCTGAGATACGTCCGCTTTGGCAACACCCGCAATCACTGTGTGACTGGAATATGTCCATTTTGGGAACACCCACAATCACTGTGTGACTGGGATATGTCCATTTTGGGAACACCAACAATCACTGCGTTTTCGGGATATGTCCTCTTTGGCAACACCCGCAATCACTGTGTGACTTGGATGTGTCCATTTTGGGAACACCCACAATCACTGTGGGACCGGAATATGTCTATTTTAGGAACACCCGCAATCGCTGCGTGACTAGGATATATCCACTTTGGGAACACCCACAATCACTGCGTGACTGAGATATGTCAGCTTTGGGAGCACCCGCAGTCACTGCGTGACCGGGATATGTCCACTTTGATAACACCCGCAATCACTGCGAGAGTGGGATATGTCCATTTTGGGACACCCGCAATCACTGCGAGACTGGGATATGTTCACTTTGGACAAGCCAGGAATTTCGCCTGATAAAACAGTACTCGGTCAGTTCGGTGATGGTGGTTTCATAAACTCTATCAAGAAGCACGTAACTAAGAATGGGCATGCGAAGAATTCCTGCTTTAAATACGCCACATGGTCACAATTATCACTTGTTTACAGTGTTCACAATAACTGGACATATTTTGACAATAATTGCAATTTTGCATGCAAATGAGCTATGAGTGTGTACAAATACAAGGACAGGGGATTATATGTGACACGATAACTCTCTTAGACAATAATATAGTTGTGAAAAATATGTATATCAACTCTGTATGTATGTATCATTTATAGTCTCATAGTTTAGTTTTCCAAGCCAGCTTCTCCAGTAGACTCTTATAATCCTTTTGATTCTTATTATTTTCCGTCAGATGTTGCGTCATTAAATTTTTCGATACTCCTGTTCGAAACCGATATCTTTATTTGCCAGGCGAAATAAATTACAACTATGCGATTTGGACGGAAACCCGGTCATTGGCCCCAGATCTTACATCAGCGGCATGTAAGATGGGGCGATTCTTTCTTCTTCTTCTTCTTCCTCTTCTTCTTCTTCCTCTTCTTCTTCTTCTTTTTAGATCTGGGTTTAGGCTTACGTGTTTCATTGACGTTCTAATGTGGTGAATGTGTACAAGCTCCGTACCCGACTACGGCTACAATACTGGTATTATATACAACACCATTTTATACAGGTTTGTAGTGGCGGGTAACCTTTGGGAATCAACATTTAACCATCTTGGTCATCTATACGCGGTAAGACTGACCCTGGGATCGTGTGTATCCATGTTCAGCCTACTTTCGGCAACTGCAAGAGGGAATTTCCAGAAATCAATACCACGTGACTTCGTCACCCAATCAGCTAAAGTTTGCCGACGTAACCCGAACGTAACCCGCCATTTTCGAGTCATGTGATGTCCTACTCGTTCAAAATTGCAGATCTACCACACCTCTTGGATGTACGAAAGTTATTCATACTTATATATTTGGTAAGCCCAGGCAATATCTGTTTTCGAAGTGGTATGAAAACCTGTAATTTATCAGATTTCCGAGTCTGTTCTCCGCCGGATGAAGGCCGAACAGAGTACGGTAATGTACCGGATATCGCTCCGCGATAATTGAGACACACGATTCGCAAGCCGTCTTATGGATGTTTGATGTGTTGGTTTGAGACACTGAGACATTACAAGTGCAACGAACATTGGATGGAAAACACGTGGGAACTACATGTATTCTACTACAATTTGTTCCTTGAATCGTTCGAAGCCCGTACAAATGCAGCATACATGGTGTCAATCTTACCACCTTTTCCCAAATTTCCGATTTCGAGCGATCTGAACTCTGTTTCAACGCGGTGGATTAATTGGGTCTCCTGCTCGTAAAGTACGGCTGGTTGTCAGTGACCTTGACCGGTGACCTATTGTTCTCAATCTCAGTACCCGACACACCGCCTCCCGCTGATACATTCACTCACAAAAATGCGATTTGTAATGGTTTCCGGATTTGTTATCTTCAGTGACCTTGACCTTTGACATTTCGACCTCAACAAGATCCTTGTTTACCATTAGCATGATATATTCCTGATGTTTGATCACATTCCACATCATTGAACTGGAGTAATAGCACTTAAGCTAATATGTTTACAATAATTTCCTGATGAGGGTGGGGTAAGCTTTTATGAACTTTTCTATGGGTTGTGCGATGTTATGGGCTTGTTACGTCTTTCAACCAGAGGGAGGTGACCTTTATACAAACTGATCATGCTAAAATACAGTCAAACAAGACACTTGAACTAAACACTTCTTAAGATCTGTCCAAGTTCAGGACTGAATCCTGTTTGAGGAAACAAATTGTATTGTTCACTTTAGAACATGCACTGACAGGAAACTCGACCTCTATTGTCGGTCAACTGGAGAAGTTCATAGCATGTACATTTAAACTGGTCAAGAAGATACGCCCCCGAAAATCTGACTACCACTTTTAACATAGAAAAATATAATATATAGCCAGTGATCTGTTAATTCTATAATCGAACATTGCCGATTTGCAATATAAAAATTACAAAGAGTCCAAATTACCACACATATATAAGGGAAGTGGGAAGAGGTGCCGACATACTGACAGAGCCACATGACTTCACAGTATAGTCTTCTGGTTAACCTATTCTAAAGCACATACCAAGAATCTAACGATTCGTGATATGTTTTGTATCTCAGGCACGCTTTTATTGTACCTGTTCATGTGACATCCCATATTTTACACTTTGACCTTTGATCTATTTGACCATTGATAATTTCAGGAACTGACAGATCATCTCTCATTGATGTGTATCCACTCAAACAAAACGAACTAATTTCGATGATTTCACGGTGACCTTGACTTTTGACCTACTGCCTCAATTTTGGTGCCCTACATCCGTCGTGACCTCATAGTTACCCTGGTCAAACTTGAGAGAAATGTGTCTATTTGTTGGAAAGTTAAGATACTAACTATGACAGTCCGGAGAAGAAGGAGGAGCATGAAACTTCTATTCAATAGGACTTCGCCAGCTGTAGCTGACGTAGTCCAAAATCCCGCAAACATTCTGATAACCGTTAATAGCCATCATTTTGAATTTACGCATGGTCATTTGGACCTAGTTTTATGCAAATTGCCTCAAAAAGTCCCCAATATATATATGGACACTATATTTGAGCTTCTATTATTTTTCGCTATGTAGATTATCATACCCCCTCTACCCCACTACGAGACAGGGTTAAAGGAATTTGAAGTATATTCTTCTGGTATCATATTGGAAGAATATTACATAAGAGGTTAAGGATTCGTGAGAATGTTTTTCCAGTAAAACAAAAAAGAGAAACCAAATGGGAATTTGGACGGCCCATTTAAAGAAACTATATTATTTGTTGTATGGTCTTCCAATTTATCCACCAGCCAATCAAATTACACGAGTTCGTTTGAAAATATGAATTGACGAATGAAATGCTTTAAAACTGGAAGATATCCCATGATGCACTGTGATTTTAACAAACCTTCACCAACAATAGTTTTGTTGAAATTCTCTGCCAAGATAAAAACTGTGTTTGGTCCCCAAGGGCCTCCTAATATACCTTTGTAACAATTCAGTACCGGTATTTTATACCTGTGTATCAGATTATTATTACTATAGACAGACCATGACAAGCTGTTGTATATATGGTGTACACTGTGATAGAAGTCAGCTATTTGTGTTACTGACAATAGAAAATCTGTTACCACAATGGAGAGGTGTGTTGTGGACAAGCCTTCAGATATCATATTGGATAAACTGTGTGATAGCTGTGACTGTAGATCAGACAAAGAGAAAATACGACATTGGTTAATATTAAATAAATCTATTTCTATATCAGCTTGAAACCAATGAAATACTTCTCGTAAATATGTGAGTCTACATGATATCTTGCTGCAAGAATATTACAGAAACAAGAAGATTTAAAGAGTAAGAAACCGAAAGCCATCAGAATTCTCATCCATGTACTTTTATACTGTATTTTTCATTTATTTTTGTTAGTTATAAGTTAATCGTTCATACTTTAGTCTTTCAAATATCATTCTCCGAAAACGAGTTTCGACACCTACGGTTCAGCTTGCTATTATGGCCGTCCTCTATTAAGGCCGTTTCGTTTCCTTGCTCGCACAAAATTCATGTAATTGAACAAAATTTTACTGATTTTTGAAAATTTCATCCTCGTAGGATAATTTTTTCCTAATCAAAAGAAAATCAACTTTTTCATTTCAAATTCTGTCGGGCGATTTCAGATTCAAGTCTTAGAAATTAGAAATATGCCTAAAGCACCTTTTATTAATCACATCAATTCTCTTCTAAAATTCTATCATGTATTGTTGTTGATTTGAATCATTATCCTGAAACAAGGGATTCTGAAACAAATGCCACTCTCTACCACTACAATACAAATGCATGCATTTACCATTATTCAAATACACTGTTGAGGTGCCTGAAGTAGATCACGTTTGCTCACACAAAAACTTCTCAAAACTGTCAGAACTTTAGTCAGTGGTCTAAGTAATGTCTGAATAATGTACACACGATTAATTCAGATGAAATATTTTTACAGTTTTCCCGTAAATTCGATCTTTTTCACAAAACCGCCATAACAGGAATGTTGCTCACAATGTTGCTGGGATGCTAAGAAGTTGGGGGGGGGGGAGGGTTCATCTGGGACGCAGGCGCGACTTAAATCAGAGTTGGATACGAAAAGCACACTAAATCTGCTTCCTCAGTAGCAGATATCTCTCCCAGAGTTTCAATTTCAAAATATTATCTATTTGTTTGAAAAAGCTAAAAAAAAAAAAAAAAAAAAACTCGAAAAAACGGTCATAATACCAAGCTGACCCGTATTATCTCACTTTTATCCCATGACGCAATGTACGTACGGTGTGACAGAAACGGTGGTCCCTCAGATATGAGTGTCCGCTTGCTATGCTTTAACCCAGCCCGGACACTGACATCTGAAAAGGGTCACTTGGATATCAGAGCCCGCCCTAGGTAAAACATAGGAGACCGGACACTGGGCTCTGGGGACCACCGTTTCTATCACACCGGTCCCTGACAAATGGCAGGTGGATATCGTAGTAATGCGGTTCAACTATACCCTGTCCCGACACCAATTTAACTCTCAAATGGAAATCCCTGGACAAGCAAAGCCGGATGAACAACTCCTGTTAGCATTAATTTGCTGTGTTGGGTTACATACCGGACTTTGTGGGCACCTGTGATGTAATTTGGTGTGTCGGGTTACATACCAGACTTTGTGGGCACCTGTAATGTAATTTGTTGTGTCGGGTTACATACCGAACTTTGTGGGCAAATGTAATGTAATTTGGTGTGTCGGGTTACATACCGCACTTTGTGAGCACCTGTACTGTAATTTGGTGTGTCGAGTTACATACCGGACTTTGTGGGCACCTGTAATGTAATTTGGTGTGTCGGGTTACATACCGGACTTTGTGGGCACCTGTAATGTAATTTGGTGTGTCGGGTTACATACCGGACTTTGTGGGCACCTGTAATGTAATTTGGTGTGTCGGGTTACATACCGGACTTTGTGGGCACCTGTAATGTAATTTGGTGTGTCGGGTTACATACCTCTCTAGATTTGTATCTAATACCGCTTATGCCGGTGCTAGGGGCCGTGTGGTCATATCATCCAAGTTGCCACATGAACAGGTACAATAAAAGCGTATCTGAGATGTTACATAGCGGACTTTCTGGGCACCTGTAATGTAATTTGGTGTGTCGGGTTACATACCGGACTTTCTGGGCACCTGTAATGTAATTTGGTGTGTCGGGTTACATACCGGACTTTCTGAGAACCAGTAATGTGATTTGGCGTGTCGGGTTACATATCGGACTTTGTGGGCACCTGTAATGTAATTTGGTGTGTCGGGTTACATAGCGGACTTTGTGGGCACCTGTAATGTAATTTGGTGTGTCGGGTTACATACCGGACTTTGTGGGCACCTGTAATGTAATTTGGTGTGTCGGGTTACATACCGGACTTTGTGGGCACCTGTAATGTAATTTGGTGTGTCCGGTTACATACCGGACTTTGTGGGCACCTGTAATGTAATTTGGTGTGTCGGGTTACATACCGGACTCTGTGGGCACCTGTAATGTAATTTGGTGTGTCGGGTTACATACCGGACTTTGTGGGCACCTGTAATGTAATTTGGTGTGTCGGGTTACATACCTCTCTAGATGTGTATCTAATACCGCTTATGCCGGTGCTAGGGGCCGTGTGGTCATATCATCCAAGTTGCCACATGAACAGGTACAATAAAAGCGTATCTGAGATGTTACATAGCGGACTTTCTGGGCACCTGTAATGTAATTTGGCGTGTCGGGTTACATATCGGACTTTGTGGGCACCTGTAATGTAATTTGGTGTGTCGGGTTACATACCGGACTTTGTGGGCACCTGTAATGTAATTTGGTGTGTCGGGTTACATACCGGACTTTGTGGGCACTTGTAATGTAATTTGGTGTGTCGGGTTACATACCGGACTTTGTGGGCACCTGTAATGTAATTTGGTGTGTCGGGTTACATACCGGACTTTGAGGGCACCTGTAATGTAATTTGGTGTGTCGGGTTACATACCGGACTTTGTGGGCACCTGTAATGTAATTTGGTGTGTCGGGTTACATACCGGACTTTGTGGGCACCTGTAATGTAATTTGGTGTGTCGGGTTACATACCGGACTCTGTGGGCACCTGTAATGTAATTTGGTGTGTCGGGTTACATACCGGACTTTCTGGGCACCTGTAATGTAATTTGGTGTGTCTGATTACATACCGGACTTTGTGGGCACCTGTAATGTAAGTTGGTGTGTCGGATTACATACCGGACTTTGTGGGCACATGTAATGTAATTTGGTGTGTCGGGTTACACACCGGACTTTGTGGGTACCTGTAATGTAATTTGGTGTGTCGGGTTACATACCGGACTTTGTGGGTACCTGTAATGTAATTTGGTGTGTCGGGTTACATACTGGACTTTCTGGGGACCTGTAATGTAATTTGGTGTGTCGAGTTACATACCGGACTTTGTGGGCACCTGTAATGTAATTTAGTGTGTCGGGTTACATACCGGACTTTGTGGGCACCTGTAATGTAATTTGGTGTGTCGGGTTACATACCGGACTTTGTGGGTACCTGTAATGTAAGTTGGTGTGTCGGGTTACATACCGGACTTTGTGGGCACCTGTAATGTAATTTGGTGTGTCGGGTTACATACCGGACTTTGTGGGCACCTGTAATGTAATTTGGTGTGTCGGGTTACATACCGGACTTTCTGGGCACCTGTAATGTAATTTGGTGTGTCGGGTTACATACCGGACTTTCTGGGCACCTGTAATGTAATTTGGTGTGTCGGGTTACATACCGGACTGTAATGTGCGTTGACAATCAAATTAATGATTACTCATCACGTGATTGAAAGAGGAATAAAACGTCATCAGGGTTTAGATCTGTTTTGTCATCTAGATGCAGATGTAAGCGAAGTCGCTTGTTAAATACCATATGCCATTATTTAAAAAACAATCTCTCTATACCGTTATCTGTTGTTATGGAATGCATTTCCGACAATGCCACTTGCTGTCGCCACTTATGACCGAATGTGATTGAAACGCATTTCCAAGCGAGCAAATATTTAGAATAAACGTTCGCAATCTTTGAAGAACCATTTCGAAACGGTTTTGTAATGCTTTTTGAGGAGGGAACACGTTTGAGGAGGGTTATAAGAATCTTGATGAAGAGGTAATTCGAAGATAGGGTAATTATATTGAGAATTCGGGTAGATACTTCATGAAGAAATCTATGTGTGACACTGAAATGCCATAGGACGAGACACATGCTTGTCCCCAGACTTGGCTATTTATACACTTCTCGTGATCCTGACAGGAACAACGAACCAAAAAGCAGAAGTATGTTCTGGACAAGCATTTGGATATCATATCTGATCAACTGTCTGACAGTTGTGACTACAGATCAGACAGATCAGACAGTTGTGACTACAGATCAGAAACAGAGAAGTACGACATTTACAGCGGGTGATATCAAATAAGCCATAGGAATTTTTTATAGATAATCTTCTAGTGTTAATATCATATTGAATAAATGCGTCAAATCCGTCATTCACTGCAGTCATCGTCCATTAAGAGTTTCAAAGGTCTATAATTCAAAGACCTGTTTCATTAATAATATTAGCACATAAATTAACATAACCGAAAGATAAAAAATAAATTGGAGTTTCTTGAAAGATAGAAGCGGTCAACAGTTTTCAATAGTGTCGACAAGATCAACTGATATTCTGTTCAACAAAACCGTATCACAATTTAATATTCGTAGAGTGTCGTACATTACCGTGTCGTACATTACCATGTCGTACATTACCATGTCGTACATTACCGTGTCGTACATTACCGTGTCGTACATTACCGTGTCGTACATTACCGTGTCGTATCTGAAAAGTGATGTCAAGATATTGGTATGAATAAAAAGAAATAGAATGATATATTGTACATATTAATCTGCTAGAAGAGTATCTCAGTCACGCTTTGATTGCGATTGTTCATATAAACACTTGGGAGATGTCTTTCACACAGTATTTATATGTCCCCTAGTCCCGGATTAAGCGAAATTAGATACGAATTACAATACATAACACCAAAGATCTTGAACACTATTATTATAGTTTGCAATCAACAGATGGTATATATCACCGAATTACTTTACAAGTTTTTGTAGCAGCTACAAGGCGAGATAGGTATACTCCATATGCAGGTCCTTTGTGAATATTACTATCATTGAAAGAGTAAATTTACAATGTCAAACATTGTAATCGTCTCTCTTTCAGTGTAATCGACGTGGGAGAAATCTGTTGTTGTTTTCGTACAGTTATAACTCCAAATAAGATTTTCCGTTTGGCGAATCTGTAGTCTCATTCAAATCCAGTGACGGAGGATAAATCTTCTTCATCGCGTCGTTTATATAAGGGTTCTCCACTGCAAGAAGATCGCCTATATAACGTTTGGTGAATGTAAAGTAATCTTAATGACCTTCTGCATATAACCATATTCACTTGTAAACGGATATAGGCCAGCCAAGAGGGGTGCGCAGTTAGTATCAATGGAGCACTTTTCGTAAAATATGTGGGTATAAATGCTTTTTAGAGAACAATGTTTGAGACGAATATTAAAAAAATTCATGAAAAGGTTACATGAAGAATCATCATCCAGGGGAATTATCTTGAGAATTCGGGTACGTGGATCACACTGGAGATTCAATCATTGGAACTCTCGGGGGTTTCCCGAAATAATTGGATCTCTCGGGTCGGCAACGCTATTCATCGGGTAAAATGACGCATTCTGAGCGAAAATTGCTACCCAGCGTTAAAACTTGGCCCGAGTTGGAAGAGCCATTACTGTACGTACCCCCAAGGTACCCACCAGTTAGTGATCCGTATAGTTATGAATCTTTTGGGGTGACATAAAGGGTGCGTCGGCGTCTGGGGTTAACTGGCGAAGCTCCACAAATCCGCTAGTCACACACGCCTTCGAACTTTTGGCGCTAGGTCGAGTGTAAACGGACTTTAAATCACAGTCCCGGCTTTATCTTCACTGTGCACTATCAACAAACTTATAGCCCACTTTGGTTTGCGATCAAATTATCAACTGTCGAACGTTGTTTCGCCCTCATTTGGCTCTAGTTCAACATTATCATTCGGTGAACGGACCTAACGGATGGGAGTCGTCGTACTCTCGGGTGATCATGTCAAAATATTTTAATATTTGCCATTTTCCTGCTCAATCATCTATTATTTATCGACCACACCGTATATCCTCCTATATGTAGGTTTATAAGATGCAAATTTTATGAAGCTTGAGGGTATGTTAAATCGTAATTATTCGTAAACCAAAGGTAATGTGCTAATAATTGACCTTCATAATAAAAATTGTATGCATCTTCGCATGACTGTCAACAACTTGATTCTCAATTAGCAGACGGCTCTGGTGCCAACTTTCCTGATGTTTTTTACCTCCATGTCCTGTCTGGAATACTGAGAACTGTTGACCACTTATATCAGCGCTTAACCACATTTTTTGTATATTCAGATTTCATTTCGGAAATATGCAGTAGTTTTTAATGAGGAACCGGCTTAATATTGTTCCTTCTTAAGATTGGTGTATTTCATGGCTATAATATTCTGGGCTATAAATCATGGAGTAATCGATCAATTCAGTATGAAATTTCTGGCTACATTACTTCAACAGTAAACGAACATTTGGCTTCTGGATTTTGGCTATTGGATATGGCTTTTGAATCACTTGAACAATAATACCATTTACTGATTTCAGGCTTGAACAATCGAAGCGCCCTCGAAAAAGGCGTGCACCGAGCCTGATGATTGCCCAAAGCGCCATAAGCCCAGATCACCTGTGCCCGACAATTTATCTTTATATACTTTAGATACTTTATTTGCACTATTACTCTCAAAAAGTGAGTGAGTGAATAGAATTTAACGTCGCTTTCAACAATATTTCAGCTATATCACGACGAACCAACTAAGCACCACCCAGCCCAGTTATGTTCCTGCTACTTCACAGAAGAAATATTTGAAGCAGCATGGAAGCAGACACCCTTCATCCACCCTATAAAATACTGAGGACAGCGCACAAGACACAGACAGGACGCTTACATGGTGCAATAAAGACAAGTGATATTACAGTGCTAGACATCACATTATCAAGTTCCTGTTGCTTCTCAGCAAAATGCATTGAAGCAACAGGAACCTGAACCCACCCAACCACCCGCTACTCTCTAAAAAACTGTTCCACTCCAGTTCACTCAAACTTGAGTTACTTTTCACTCCACTTGAGTTACTTTTCACTCCACTTGAGTGGGATCAATTTCCACTCTTATGCTTGAGTGAATGCCACTCAAGTTGAGTGCATTTAACTCAAGTGGAGTGAAAGGTAACTCAAGTTCAGTGAAAATATCACTCAAGTATTGAGTGGGATCATTTTCCACTCTTACTTGTGAAATTTCACTCAACTTTTTTTTCGGAGAGTATACTCGAAGGCTAAAGTCACCACATATAGAAAACAAACATAAACATATAAGGACATATACATAAAGAACATAATAACAGGAGGCAGGAAGGACAAAACAGGAGACGGGAAATTTCAGCAAAAAAGAAAAAAAAACACTATAGTATATTGTTTATGGTTTTGGGAGAGAATGACGAAGTGGGTAATCCTTTATGCAAAAATATGCGAATGGTGCCCTTTACCCTTCTCTAATTGTACGGATAGAAAGTTCAACGATTGCCTGTCGTTGGCAATTATATGAATTTTATCAAACTACATCTTGTTGGAAAGCTCGGAATAACGTCTTTGAAACTGTGCATGTGAAGACGATCATTTCTCCGTCCCATTGGTATTCATGACAGTGTTGCGATCAGCTGGAAATGTCAAAACTATAAGGCTGGTTTATGAACCCAAGCGCATATCCTATAGTGCCATACATTTTATACAGTCACAGTCCACTTATGAACGGTTCTTAAGAAGTAAAAATGGTGTGTTTGTCTCTGGGATGTACCAAACCACCAGGCGAATTTGGTGTACTTCTTATTTCACATGATATGTCCATGCGGTTTAATTCGCGATCGGTCCTAAATTGGTTGACGTCAGTTTGAAGCAGTCAGTTTCCAATGATTAACTTACAGTATGATTCATCTTACGAGAACGAATTGAACACTAAAGAGAGTTATAATTTCAACGTGTTCCAAGACCGACATATTGCAGCTGTCAAATTCGCGATGTAAGCAAATTAAAATATAAAGCGGATGGTCTAGAGAATTTACCAAACCAAGCTTACAAAAGAGAAGTCCAACCAAAACTAGTTCACAAGGAAAGTATATGCCCACGGCTCGTGAAACAATATGATAACACACGATAATTGGGGCGATAATTTCTTCCACACATTTGGTACATTTGAGACTACCGAAAAACCTAAAATAAATGATGCGATAATACAGGCATGTTGTATTCGTCCAGTAATGTTGACATGGCTAGGCGAAATAAATATATTTTGACATGATCACCCGAGAGTACGCCGATCTCCCACCCGTTAGATTCGTTTACTGAATGATAATGTAGAACTAGAGCCAAATGAGGGCGAAACAATGCCCGACAGTTGATAATTTGATCGCAAACCAAAGTGTACTATAAGTTTGTTGATGGTGCGCAGTAAAGATAAAGCCGGGACTGGGAATGTCCGTTTACATTTACTAGCGCCAAACGTTCGAAGGCGTGTGTGGCTAGCGGATTTATGGAGCTTCGCCAGTAAACCCCAGACGCCAACACACCCTTTAAGTTATCCCGAAAAATTCCTAACTATACGGATCACCAACTGGTGGGTACCTTGAGGTATGTAAACTAATGACTCTCCCCTCTCAGGCCAAGATTTATCGATGGGCAGCAATTTTCGCTCCGAATTCGCCATCTTTACCAGATGAATAGCGTTGCCGGAAGTTCCAATTATTTCGGCAAAACCTCGAGAATTCCAATGATTGAATCTCCAGTGTGTGGATATTTCATGTAAAGATCTATTGTCTGAGCTGTTGTGCCATTGTAAAACCCTACGTCTAGACACACTGTTGTTCCCAGACTTGGCTATTGCATGCATTGTTTCGTGATCCTAACGTGACTTATGAACCAGCCATCGTCGCACCCATATTTCAAATACGGTGTCCAAATCGCAATATTCATCTGTCTTGTCGAGTCTTCAATAGAATAAGTCTTCTCCAACTGGCTTCCAAAATATATTTTGGTCCAACCATGATGTTACCATAGGCTACCCGTGAATATAAAATTTAGTGATTTATCCTTTGAAAGTGGATAAGGAATTTAAGTAATACTTGTTAACGAATTCTTAAATACAGAACACATTTTGAAAATGGCGGTGAGTATCACAATAGTAGGTGATGACAGCCCCACCAACATAAGGTGATGAGTTAAAGCCATCATCATATGCAACCATCGCCATACCAAAGGTGGTAGCCATCATCAGCTTAAGTGATGATGCCTGTTGATCAGCCTTTATAGGTGAAGACCCGAAATCTACTGCCATTGCTCCTAATCACCCTTCGCCAACAGTAAATGTTGACGGGCCATTACCGTTAACCAGACTGTGAAGGAACAGAGAATGTATTCAATGCGGAAAATTTATTCAGGATTTGTCCAAAGTTATGGTCTCTCTGACAATAAAATCTAAAGGGAACGGAACTTGGCATATTGCTCATGATACATACTTCCCCTGCATATAACATTCCCGGACGAATGCTTTGGTCGTGCAACCACAGCTGGTTCAACCATCTCTGACTAAGTTTTACTTATGGATATTTTGGCGTGTCCTGAAAGTGAAATCATATTGAATCGTAAATGTAATGTTAACACCATCCCGATCAGTTCGACTGACAGGTCTATAATAGCACATTGTGTACAGACATGTATCAGAACCGTGCATAGACAATACACCGCGCAGCTGTGGATATTCCAAACAGGCGGCCAGTGTTACAGCCATTGAAAATAGGTGTAGACAATCATAGATATTTCACACCAGGATACATGGAGATAACAAAGAGAACAATGGTGAAGCCCAACAGTACCCATTAACAACTTCTAGGAGATATATGACTGGTATATATCCCTAAAGGCCATAAGCGCCATATTGGCTCCATGCTATAGTGACGTCACTACACAAGTGGAAGCAGGAGATACAACGGAAAAGAGATCGGCTCTAAACAAAAGAGTGGCACTTCTATCAACTAATTCGATCTACACAACAGGGGATTTTCAACACAAGATCCAACGGAGCGTAACAGATTTTTCTCAAATATCTTCGTTCAGAATTGAGAGGAAATTTCACAACTTGGCGAGCTAAAAAATAGTAAATCTGTTAAATTATTGTTAAAACCGGAGCCTTAACTATTATTTTTTTAGTTTTTCTCGTTCACTTGTGTGCTGAAATTCGGCTTTTCAGATGGAGGGATACCCCGACTGACGTCATCGTATCTAAAAGAATATTGAACGTCAATATTTCCCACTCTATATGACGATCAGCTGGAGAGGGTGGATGAGGTAGAGGTTAACATCCCAATAGTAGAAACAGGAAGTTCCAGTTATACAATATCCTATCAGCTGACAGATTTGATTAATTTGGGATACAACATCACAGAGAGCTCCGATGAGCCCCGGAGAGCTGCGGATGGTCGGATAGCTTCGGCGAGTCCCGAAAAGCTCTGCGTTCAAGGTAGAGACAAGCAGAGACACTCACCGTCCTAGTCTAATTCAAAGAGACATTCGACATGATTACACAACTATCATATACACCCGAAGCAGAGTGGTCGACAGATGCCGAGAAACCACACGCCAGAGTTTGTGAAGGGTATACCCTTAAATCTATGAGTTGGCCTACATTTTGAACTCAGTGTGAGAACCCTGATAATAGTTAACGACCTTATGACAAAGGCTAAACAGGATACAAGAATTTCCAACTTTTTTATCAAAGGAATCTACCACGATAACTCATATCTTATTTATATAGTACAGAATTCGTCCGATATGAGCAAAGACTCAAAAGACATCTATTTCAATTTTCAGTTTGTCGTTGTTGTTGTCTTCGACAAACATAAAATATCACATTTAGGTCAGATTTATCCTTAACAGCTCTTCACCTCGGAGTGAAAATGGTGAGCCCCAAACGGGACAGCTAGTGTCTGATGCACCATCAAAGCGGTGATGGATTGGAACAACGTGTTGAAAATATTTTCCAGGAGCTATGCTCAATTTATTTGCAAATCCTCAAAAATTCTGTTTATTCGTTCATTCCCATTGCGAAAAAAGGGCCATACTCCTCTGCTTCCGTTTGTATATTAACAAATGCAATATGGCGTTTTATGTTCAAATATACGTGAGAGAAATTTGTAAAAGTTCAACCGGCTTTTGATGGATAAATATAAACCCGCAATGTATCCCCACATTCAGTCCTTGAAATCGTGAATCGTGAAAAGTTTCATATGAATCCGGTGACCTGTTCACATCAATCACATATCGGTTATTTTGTAGTACAATATTGTTTGACGTCGAATTCATCTTCTTGTCCGAATGGGAAAGATCACATTGACGCAAACTTTCTCCTTGGAAAGACTCCACTTTAGCACACGATATTCCTCATTATAAAGGACACATCTGGTTTATTTGAAAGAAGCTGTGACAGCTCCATTTTATTACTTGTTTCTTGGTTTGCAAAACGCCAATCCAGTGTAAAACACCAGTGAATATATCAGTCGGATACTTGGTGTCTTGTTACTGGGCGACAGTTTGCGTGTCGTACATCGGACAATCGGTGATAAAGACACGGCGCCCTCACAGGCAATTTATAAGACAGATGATTCTTATGTTACCTTATCAATTTCGGTAAATGGCCGATACCGACCACGACACCTGGAAGAAACTGTTATGAAAATGGTTAATTACACATATAGACACCTGCGCGTGTTTACAGTCAATGTGACAAGTTTATACCATTGATATAATAATACCATATATTTGGCGTTATCATGCGATGGAACAAGGTCCCACAATTATGGAATTTAAGAAGAGAAATAATAAAATATCAATGTCATAATGTTGTAATTTTACAACCGAAATAATAGAGCGAAGTCTTACAATTTTGGAATTTGAGAACCAAAAATAATAGACCAACAAATAGAATAGTAGAATTTTAAAACCTAAATATGAAAAAAAGGAATTATAGTACCTAAAAATGGACTGTGGTCTTAGTATAATGTAATTTCAGAACCATAATAATGGACTACGGTCGTGCGATTACATAATTGTATAACCGAAATAATGGTCTACGATCAAACGATTAAGGAATTTAAAAGAAGAAAGAGCTGCAGATGAAGGATAAATAACTACGATCTTTGGAGTATGGAACTATCGAAATGGTATTTTGAAGGCTAAATGGACCACTGTCGTTTATAACTGCAGACTAGAAGCCAAATAACGAAACAAGGTCCACCGATTATATAATCGAGCAATAAAATAAAGTAGGCCTTATGTCAAATTGACGATTGGCAGAGATTGTTGGTACAAGAGAAAGCAAACAGAGGAGAAGATGATACAGCAGTAGTAGGGGATGTTCCAGACAATCCGTACAATAAAATGTAAATATTATTATATTTCGACCAGAGATATAGCGTACACTGGATCTTCACCAAATTTATTTTTGTATAATCTGTGATTTTGTATTATCTATTAAACCCTATACTCTAAAAAAAAATATTGGATATAGGTAGAAATTCCATATATAGGTCGGCATATACCCCCTTCGTTGGATTGAAGGGACATGCTGGTAGCCCTGATAGAAATCATATCTTTACGATACGGGCTTCCTCTCATGCATTCTCATGGCATCACATTGTATATCCCCTATTGTCATATCTTGTTTACCGACGGTTTGGAGGTTACAAACTCTGACGTTGGGAGAATGCCTCTCATGCCGACTCTACAAAACGTTAACAATTTTGACATAGTTAAATACCCATTTCTGGTTAACAATATTGAAGAAGGACCTGCACACGGCGTATACATATCACGCCCTGTAGCCTTTGATAGATCGTGTACAGACTGTGACGATTTTAATCAAAGTCAGAGAATATTGTCACAGAAACATGTCAGAGGGCTATATGACCAAACGCCTCCGTTCCAAAGTTTCTCAAATTATGTGATAAATATCGTACATTGACGACAAAATTCGATCGTAGAGTGCAGGTTCTCTGACTCTACGTTTCGAAAATTGTTTAAGTGGGGAGTAGAGGACGTTCATTTCTCTGCACTTATGGGTCTACAACATGCATGATTTGTCAATTTATTCAAAACAAGATGAATGTTCTAACAAAAGACATCTCAAAATGGGATAAAAATCAACAAAAGACACAATAGAACCATTTATTCATTGTATTGGTGGTTCGATAGTGTGATAGAACCGGGCATTTTAGATTCAACAGTTGGAGAGTGCAAAGTGCTCCGGAAGTTGAAAATTATGCCTCTGAAATTCTCCAAAATTCACTCTTAGTGACTTTCAAGAAAAAGGAATCTTGTGAATGGTTATTAAATGAACCTCCAATAATATTCGCTACCCCCCACCCCAATTCCCTGCCCCCACCCCTCCGGGAAATATGACTGGAAATGCTCAGTTTATCTGTTATACCGCTAATATTTTCTAAGAAACTCTGGTGTCTCCCTGTTTTTATTACATACTCAACAAGAACTATATGTGTTTAGTATTGCATAGCAAAATGGGGAAAATTTGACCTGGGAAAGTTTAATTCATTAAGCATCAAACAAGAAAAAAATCAAATATCCCTATGTATTCAGTGTTATGGCTTTCAAGTGGTATACATGCATTGGCTGCCATATTGTTTTAACGATTATGGTGACTCCCAATTTTTCATGGATCACCTGATGAAGAAATACTGAAATTAAAAAAACCAAAACATTCAACCTCCAGAAATGAACGTCCTCAACTGCCTTAACCCGGAGTTACAGGCCGTTTGAATATCATGTGTTTTATATCTCCATGATGTTCAAATGGGCAGTCACAATCAAAGCGCGAGTGACGTACATGAGTGACGTACATGAGTGACGTACATGAGTGACGTACATACTCCGGAAAACAGACGGAAATTAATTGGGATACAGAAAAATGAGCAGTGATTAGGATTTTATTGAAAGAACATCATCATGCCTTGCTAATATTATTGAAATCTTTTGACCGCTTCTCTCTTGTAAGAAACCATCTTGTGTCTTTCCTTAATTATATCTATTTCATACACAATTATATCTATTTCATACACAATTATATCTATTTCATACACAATTGGAATTCTTGATAACTGTCATACAAGATTGGTCTTTCTTTCGATTATTGACGAGGAATTTTTTTTATGGACGACAACTGAATATTGAATGTGGAATCTAATGCCAATACCGCAAGCATTCCATCGTTTGAACAGACTTGCCTCGAAATCTGCAGAACACATAGGTACGCAACTATTATCAGTCCAATTTATGGTGTCTTTTTGATTCACTTTCTTTGAAATAACCTTTGTATAGTTCATGATCAGTAGACACAGTAGACGTAAAATAGAAATCTATGCCACTGTTTCCAGCATGGACGCCACGACACAAAGCTGCGATGATTAGAGAGGATGATAGCACAGGAAGCCCTGTATGGCATTGATGTTAGCGATATCAATTCATAGCTGTCATATCCGAACATATCGCATTACAAAAGAGGGGCGAATGTGTGAAAACACGAGCTAGAAAATCATCTGTATAAATTATCTCTCGAGGGATAAATTAGCAAACAGAAACAAACGGGCGGAATTGCCCTATCTCCCCGCTGCCATTGTGATAATAATGGTCGTGTATTCCAGATACAATCGACTCCGACTCATAGGCCGTTCGAGGACAACACTGTTAAAACACTGTTTATTCAGTCTAGTTGTGTTTTCTCATTGTTTGAGGGGAATAGGACAGATTACCGACTGAACACACTTCAATAAAAGTTCTGTGTATTTTGTGACCTAATCTCACTTGATACGCTTTTAACCCCCAATTTGTTTTATTATATCCACTTTTCCCCGAGGATAAATTGATGCCCGATTCATAGTCAATAATATTAACATTGATAGTCACACGTCGGGCAGCAGCAGTGAATTGTTAATGTCAAAGGAAGCGAGATAAAGGTTTCTGATCGATTTGTTTTATTACGGCTTGATTGTTTTTTTTTTAGTATGACGTCAAAACCAGAAAATATTGCATGCTGGAAAATAAAATGTTGAAACACCAATACAAACGACAATGATGCAGTCAACGACTGCCCTTTACTACCAGCGTGGATAGTAGTAGGTAAACCGCAAATTGAGTCGCATTGACCTACTTATTTGTTCCCCCGGGTAAAATTTAAGGGGCACTTGGTCACGTGACGTCATCGATGACGTCACAGAGCTCTCGTCCAATCAACAGCCGTCAAAGGTCATTTCCGGGTCAAAGGTCAACAATAGTTCCGTTACTTCCGGTCACGTCACATGTATTCCTCCGCGGTGATGCGGTCTGGTGGTGATGCGGTCTGCCTCCGCGGGCAGAAAGTAGTCCCACGGAATGTACACCCTGACTGGGGGGTTTCCCTCGGCCCGCTGACCTGTTTGTTGTTGTTGCCTTGGACTAACCCATCAGAATGGTACTTATTACGCTGTAGAGCTACGTATAGGCGTATATAACAGGTCGCTCTGCATCCTACACCTCCATTCCGGCGGAATGACGGAGACCCATGCGTCTCGCATTTTACAGCATGCGGCCCTGGTTAATTCATTTACGGGTTACCGAGCGGTGGTTCGGTCCATGTTTGCAGATCGTGACGACAACGAGGGGCGACGCCAGATTCTGAAAGAGTTCACAGAAGCAGTCCTCGACAGAGTGCACTCGATGGAGAGGTGTGCCATCACTCACCACTACTGGACTATGACAGCCATCCTTGATGCGCGGGCTATGGACCACGAGCGCTCACGCCGGAACCAGCGACGGCTGATTGGTCTCGCCATGGTCTGTGCCCTATTGACCCTGGCGCTGCGGCATTGACAGCGGGACCTGACTATAAATACGAGAGACAGTCTGCGTGTGCGTCATTCATCCTTCGTCATTGGGTCAACCATGTCACCAGTCCTACGAGCCATCCTACCCCTTACACCCCAGGTGGGGTTACACGTCTATGAAGATAAAGTCACCCTCGTGGAAGATCGGGATGTCTGTGGGTGGGGTTCGGAGTACACATCCACTACGGTTACCCTACACCGTGATGGCTGGACCAAATTTAAACGGATGTTGAGCGGTGAGCTCGACGGAAACCTCATCCACCTCGAGAACGCCAACTACGTACACCGTGGACCCTTCTTTGCCCGTGTGGGGCGTTACCACGATCCTACGCAAAGCTTCACCCTAGACCCTGACCTGTGGACAGCCTTGGAGAAAGTTGTGCCTATTGTGGACCAGCTGTTTACACCGGACGAGCGGTCATCAGACCAGTTGGGGTGGGCTCGTGCTATTGAGCACGCGCTGGCTGAACCCAATGAACAACTGTCTAGTCATGAACCAGACGACGAGGCTATAGACTATCCGGCTGAACTCAGTCAACCAACACAACGGTGGTAGAAACTTGTTATAAATAAACCATCCTCTCCGGGTCTATCATCATTTTGTCACCATGAAGCGCTGGGAGAAGGTGTTGGATAACTTATACTACAGTCCCGATAGTCCGGCTGCGTATAGTGCATTGTCGGCTCTCTATCGAGCAGCCAAACCCCAGGGGATACAACGTGCCGAGATTGGTTAAGAAAACAAGACACCTATACCTTACATCGAGCTGTCCGTCGCCATTTTCTACGGAACCAGGTCATCGTGGGAGGAATAGATGCCCAGTGGCAAGCGGATTTGGTTGATATGAGCGCCTTTGCCAAACACAACGATGGGAATCGGTATATCTTGACGTGCATCGATATCCTATCCAAGTATGCGTGGGTGGTACCCATCCGGACGAAAACGGGGGCGAATCTCATAGCGGCGTTCAAAGACATCTTCAAGACCGGGCGCAAACCTTTGTATTTGCAAACCGACGAAGGCACGGAATTCCTCAACAGACCGTTCCAAGCCTTTCTCAAGAAACAGAAGGTCTTCTTCTTCCATACGTACAACGAGACCAAGGCTTCCGTGGTGGAAAGGTTCAACAGGACATTCAAAGGCCGTATGTATAAATATTTCACCTATAAGAATACAAGGCGGTACATCGATGTTCTCCCGAAACTTGTGAGGGGTTACAATCGAGCCTATCATCGAAGTATAGAGAGAGCCCCCATTACCGTGACCCAACGCAATGAAGCCCAAGTCCGGCGTGTCTTGTACCCCATACAATCGCAACGAGCACCGAAGGAGATGTTCAAGGTCGGGGACCCTGTACGGATCAGTAAAGTCAAGGGCAAGTTCGAGAAAAGTTACTTGCCCAACTGGAGCGATGAGCACTTCCTGATTAAACGGCGCCTACCCCGACAGCGGCGAGTCTACGAACTGCAAGATCTTCAAGGGGAACCGTTGCTAGGCACGTTTTACGAGATGGAATTACAGCCTGTCGTAAAAACACAGCAAGACTACTACACGGTGGAGCAGATTTTGAAAACGGAACGTCGACGTGGCAAACTGTTTCATTTCGTGAAATGGCAAGGCTGGCCCAGTTCCTTCAATTCCTGGGTCGCAGCCAACCAGGTGAAACGACTATAAAGCCAGACACCACTACCGCCATCCTTCATTTCACGTTCGACCATGAACACGGTGCAACCGTCTCTGAACACAGCGTCTCCCAAAACGCGCAAAGCGCAAGTAGGCTTTGTGGTGATATTGCTAACCCTGCTGAGTGTGTTGTACGGAGGTGTGTTTTACGACGTAGCCTATGTCAGCACGTTACTTAACCAATTGAGAACACCAGCCATCAGTGAAACCGGTCTACAGAGAGCACCAATCAACCCCGTATCGAGCCCAGTCATCACCACACCCCGTGTACAAGCCACAACGAGCTCCACACCAAGTATAGGGTCAACCCCTACACCAAGTACACCTACTACGTCTGAAAACCCACCGGATTTCATCCCTCACAGTGAACAGACAACGACGACCAACGTTGTACCCACCACCATCATCATCATCCCTGACAGTGAACAGACAACGACGACCGACGTTGTACCCACCACTCCAGTTCACTCGTACCAAATTTACAAGAGCGGGTTACCACGACAGCGGATACTCCTCCAACCATGGACCCCCGCTGGCAGCATCCCTTCACTTGCGTCATCGCAGGACCGACGGGCTCCGGCAAAACGCACTTCGTCAGGGAGCTCCTCGAACACGCCGACAGCATGATCACCCCACCCATTGCCCGAGTCGTGTGGTGTTACGGAGAATGGCAGGCAGCGTATGCAGCAATGCCCCACATCACGTTCGTGGAAGGCCTACCCAACCTGGCCGATTTGGAACCCGACACCTTGGTGGTTCTGGATGATCTCATGGCGGAGACGGACAGTCGGGTCACCCAACTCCTTACCAAAGGCAGCCATCATCGACGGCTCAGCATCATCTACATTGTGCAGAATCTGTTCAGTAAAAACAAAGAACATCGGAACATCAGCTTAAATGCCCACTACATGGTCGTCTTCAAAAACTCGAGAGATACCACTCAACTAGTGCACCTGGCGAGACAGATGTACCCTGGACGCACTGCGTTTGCGTTGGAAGCCTTTAAAGATGCGACAACCCCTCAGCACGGGTATATGCTCTTCGACCTGAAGCAAGCCACCCCCGATCACCTTCGACTACGCACCGGCATCTTTCCCGGAGAGACTCACCACGTGTACACGCAAAAATAATGTAAACACACCCACAGTGGCTCCCCCAGCTGGGGTGTGTGTGTTTTGATGATGGGGATAATAAAAAGAATGAATACCACATCATGGTTGATTTTTGTCTCTGTTCTCTGAGATAGATAAAAAGGGCAGGGTTGTGGGTTCTGGCATTAGTTGTACATGATGTCTGCGCGAGTACGGAAGCACGCCCCGACGCTCCGTGTATTGAAGACGGCCCCACCCGAGTTGGTTCGAACCATTGTACGCGGTGCGGACCCTGACCTTGTACGCTGTCTGTGCGAGATCGGGTACAACCTGTTAAAAGGCAACGTACCACTGACTCCGGCTCAGAAGACCAAGTTGACCAAGCATAAGACAGGTCTCCGAACCTTAGTCCAGAAGCGAGTTTCTCAAACACAAAAGAAAAAGGTGTTACAGAAAGGCGGCTTTCTCGGGGCCATCTTAGCACCGTTGGCCGCTTCCGTGTTGGGTCCAGTATTGGGTGGACTCTTCGGCCGACAATGAACCACACGAAAAAAATGGTCCTCGTCGAACCTCGGCTCCTTCAAAACCTCCAATCGCCCTACCCCGTACCTTCTACGGTGAAGACCATAAACACCTTCGATGAAGAGATGCGTCAGATCTTACAGAGACCGGGGTTAAGCGATAGTGAGAAAGTACAACAGTACAATGAGACGCTTCAGCGGTACATGACGTTCATGGACCAATACAAAACCCTCTCTACTCCAGCACCACCACCACCACCACCCCGCGACACACCACCGACCTCAGCACCGCTCCAACAGCCTTCATTACCAGGGTACCACCCACAGCCCCACAGTGGGTCCTGAAGAGTGTACCTGCATCGTTCAAGAAACAAGCTGGCCTGGTATTACAACGGATGAAACAGAATCCTAACATGACTTGGAATGATAAAGGCGAACTCCTGGTACAGAAACAGGTGGTTCCCGGCACCCACATGACGGATTTAGTGAATGACCTGATGCGTCAACGCAGGTCGCACACGAATCCTCGAGGATGGGAGGTCTTCGCTCAAAGCTTGAAAGACATGCATGTACCACAGGAATTGGTGGGGAACCCCCAGCTCTGGGCCTTTATGCAATCACCCAGTCGTGCACGACGACTCTCACCACAACCTTGGGAACCGGAGTCACCCCCCAAATCACCACCACGGCGGGCACCTACTTTTTCACCCCTTTTACCACGCCACCCACTGCAACCACCAAGAGCTAAGTCACCGCGACCATCACGACGATTAGCGCCCAAGGGCTGGGAGAAGTATTAAAACCAACAGCAGCAGCAGGAAAGCTCAGTCGTCATGTTTTACCTCACCCTACCCAGTAACAGCTCGGCTGATGTGTTTCCTGACAACACCTTGACCAAGTACGTGACCCAGTTACCGCAACCGTTGCATTTACCTGGACGCTGGGAATGTGGACTCGTGGATATCCAATACCCTTACTCGTGGTACAACGTGCGAGCCAATGAAGTATGGTACGAGGTAACCTACGAAGGACAAGAAACTCGACTCAAACTACCCGAAGGTCAATACGATTCCCTCAAGGAGTTCATGGGTGGACTGAGAAGTCTGATGCATTATAAGTCTCTACGAGACGTCACGAATACTTCAAAACCCATCAAATCTTTCCCCTTCAAAAATCATGTGGACTTCGATTACAACGCACACAACGACAAGGCCAATCTCACGCTCAGCCCCAACGTGAGTGTCGAACTCAGTCCTACCCTACAGCAAATGCTGGGTCTCAATCTACGGGGGTACGCTGGTCCCACCGGCGAGAGAGCCCACATCCCGATGGACATGCGTGGTGGTATGTATGGCCTGTACATCTACTCGGACGTGGTCGATGCACACATTGTCGGCAACAGCAACGGACCTCTACTGCGCGTCTGCCCGGTGAAAGGCACGTATGCAGCTCAAGTCACCCACAGTTTCAGGCATATCGTGTATCTACCGGTCAGTCAGACCGATATTAGCTCCATCGTCATCGATATAAGAGACGACACCGGTCAACCGATTGCATTCGAGCGTGGGAAAGTGGTGCTGACACTTCATTTCCGTCAAGTCCGAGCGGTTCACTTTGCATAATGAAGGTGCCTTATCAATGCCATATAGCCAATTACGTCGATCATTACACCAAACAGGCCGGGGGGTAGCTTTCCTGTCTTTGCAGGTACACGCATGCAACGAGGACATGGGCTGGGGAACATACTCGGGAGCATCGTCAAAACGTTCCTGCCCTTGGTGACGTGTGGGGTCAAAGCGATCGGCAAACAAGCGGTGCGCAGTGGACTGCAAGTCGCGGGTGATGCCTTGGGCGGTGCGGCACCCAAAGAAGCACTGAAACGTCGAGCCAAGGAAGCAGGAGGCGTCTTGGTCACCAAAGCACAACGCACCGTAGGGAATAAAAGACCTGCACCACCGAGACCACGCACCAGTCGACGACCGACCCAGCGACGACGCACATCGAAGACCAAGGATATCTTTTCTTAAAGATGGCTTTCATCCATGCCGAGTCGTGTCCTTCTACCAACAGTGAATTTGATTTATGGACCGTCCCACCTACTCAGACCAGTGCCGAAGAGGGTCAATGGGTGGAACATCTACCCCTTTCCAGCATTACAGCCACAGGCCCCATTGAATTTACCATCACCAACGCAGATACGACCTACCTGGATTTAGCCCATACGTACCTATATGTGAAAGCTAAAATCACCAATAAAGATGGGTCAGTCCTCAAAGCAGATGCACCCGTGGGTCCAGTGAATCTCTGGCTTCATTCGCTATTCCAGCAAGTGGATATAGCCCTGAGTGATAAACTGGTGAGCGCCTCGACGAACACGTGCCCGTACCGAGCCTACATCGAAACACTGTTATCCTACGGGCTTGACGCTAAAAAGTCGTATTTGACAGCCCCGTTGTTCTACCGAGATACCCCAGGCAAGATGGAAGCGAGTCCTGATAATGACGGCTATACGGAGAGAGTGGATGCCACAGCAGAGAGTCACTCGGTCGATATGATGGGACGTCTGCATGCGGACTTATTCATGCAGGACCGATACCTCTTGAATGGAGTACCTGTCAAAATACGACTAGTGCGCGCAACGCCTGCGTTTGCCTTGATGGCCCCGAATGAGGACCTCGAGTATAACATTGTCATCCAAGAGGCAAGTCTGTTTGTACGCAAAGTGAAACCGAGCCCAGGTGTACAGTTGGGGCACATCAGAGCCTTGGAGAAAAAATCAGCCCAGTACCCGATTCGACGAGTACAGACCAAGGTCTTTTCCGTTCCTAAAGGCAATATGATTGTCAATCAAGAAAACCTGTTCCTGGGGGATTTGCCCAAGCGTTTAACCCTAGCCTGTGTGGAGAACGTCAGTTATAATGGGACTCTCTCGAGGAATCCGTTCAACCTAAAAGCGTTCAACATCAATTTCGTGGCCCTGCATGTGGATGGCCAACAGGTACCGGCACGTCCCTTACAACCTAATTTCGGAACGGACAATTACATCCGGAGCTATCTGAACCTCTTCACAGCAACTGGCCAAATCAACCAAGACGAGGGAAATATGATCAGTCGAGACGATTTCGGCAGAGGGTACACCTTGTTCTGTTTCGATCTGACCTTAGACAACGATCATCAACTGAGTCTCGTCAAGAAAGGCAACTTACGCTTGGAACTGCATTTCAGGACACCTTTACCGAAAACCATCAATGTGATTTGCTACGCTGAGTTTGACAACATCATTCAAATCGATAAAAGCCGTAACGTCCTGTGTGACTTTGCCACCTAACATGGATACAGACCAGATACGCACCGTGCTGGAGAATGATCCAGGGACACGCATGGTCTTTCAAGGAGTGTTCGCCCGAGACGTGTTCCCATTAGACCGTGTGTATCCGGCTGCTTACGTCCTGAATACAGACCCGATGGAGCGACCCGGTCAACACTGGGTGGCCGTGTACTTGACAGAAGAGCAGGGCGAATACTTTGATCCGTACAGCCTACCACCCCTCCATTCCGATTTAACAGACTTCATGGATCAAGGCACAGAGACGTGGTGTTGGAATACTAAAACGTTGCAAAGCCTGGACAGTATGGTGTGCGGCCAATATTGCTTGTTTTACCTGTACCATCGATGTCGGGGACATTCCATGCAGACGATCATCCACATGTTTGACGAGTACCCCAAGGCCGAGGACCGAGATGTACTCGTATATGACTGGGCCGCCCATCATTTCAATGTACAAGTCCCGTTCTGGGCTTGAATTCTTTCAATGTACACACGCCCGCTCTTCTGGGCTTAAGTTCTTTCAATGTACACACGCCCGCTGTTCTGGGCTTCAGCTCTTTCCATGTACAAGCCCCCTGTTCTGGGCTTCAGTTCTTTCAATGTACAAGCCCCTTGTTCTGGGCTTGAGTTTTCACGTGGTTGTTCTCACGTTGTTGTTGTTACTGAATAAAAAAAATTGAGATCTCACCAAAAAACCCTGTCTTGTGTGTTTTATTCATAATGCATAAATGCCCAATGTGGAGATTCAGTCAAACTGAAATCAGTGGTGCAGGATGGGACCAAAATGTAACCCATCAATGTTAGAATGCAAGAGCACTATAGTAAAATAGAGAGCCAATGAAATCAGCCCACAGACCAAGTACGTGTTTTGGTCTAGGTTTGGAGCGGGCATTTCATTGAGGTGCGTGTAAAGGAAGACGGTGAGTGAAGACTCGTCCAACACGTATAGATTAAGTTTATTACTATAAGTTCTATGTATTTTTAAATATGCAAAAACCCGGATGTAAGATGAGAACCCGGATGTAAAACCACAGTACCCAGATGGAAGACGGGAAAAAACCCCCACTGGGAAACCCCAGAAGAACCCGGATGTAGGCGGGGACGTAGGCGAAAGCATCCTAGTACCCGGATGTAGGCGCAGACGTGAGCGAAATTCTAGTACCCGTCCATTGGCTCTTTTCTCGATCGCTCATTGGCTCTTTTTTTTTTCTCGACCGCTGATTGGTCCAAATGGACCTGCCCATTCTTCCCAGGTTCATTTACAATCCCAGTTTTGGGGTTCAAGCTCTGTATATATCGATGCCGCAACATTGTCGCTGAACCTTGCCGAAAGGGAGACCTTTAGACCTGGATGTGACCTTTTGACCCGCGCGCACACTTCCGGACAACCCGCGCGCGCGTCCGGATAATACGCGCGCGCTGCGGCCGCGCCGGGCCGGGCCAGGGTGCGGGCCGAGAAAGTTGGAGGTAGTGTTTGAGCATTCTGAAAAACCGGAAGTGACGTCACACACACTTGCGCAGACCCACCAAACCACGTGAATGTTAGTCCAGGTGGATGCTCCCCCACCTAGGATTCACATGGATACCTCACTCGACACAATAGGCCCATGAGGGGCTCGCCTAGACCCCAAAACGTCTATTTCCATACCCTTTGGCTACCGCGCATGCGCAGAATGACCCTATTTCTACCCCACATCCACGCCATCAGAGGCTCCCTCACATAGGCTTCACATTGATACCTCCCACGACCCATTCGAACCGTGAATAGCCCATCTCTAACCCAAACACACCCACACACACCCCCAAAATTGCCTGCTTTCTATACTACGGCCAGGCTGCGCATGCGCAGAGTATTGACAACGCACGAACCATTAGTGTAGTCAAGTGCTCCTGCATGAGAGCTTCAAGATAAGACCTCATACGACACCATTGGACCACCAGGGACTCACCTAGACTCCAACATGTCCACCCCGTATGGATTTATACATACACTGGGCTTATATCCCAGTATATGGGTCTATATGGGTCTATATGGGGCTATAGACAGACCTCGAACTTTTTTCAAAAAATTCACCGTTTCGTGCCGGGACACTTCCTATCATGTTTGTCTTGACGAGACTAAGAAAACAAATCCAAACAACCATACCGCAAATGTCTAGAAGTGGGTTTCCCAGTGGGACAAACATTGGTCCTATACCACAGTATGGGACTATATGGGTCTATATGGGTCTCGGTGACTTTTTTCAAAAATTTCACCGATTCGTGCCGGGACACTTCCTATCATGTTTGTCTTGACGAGACTAAGAAAACAAATCCAAACAACCATACCGCAAATGTCTAGAAGTGGGTTTCCCAGTGGACAAACATCGGTCCTATATCCCAGTATGGGCCTATATGGGTCAATATGGGTCTCGGTGACTTTTTTCAAAAATTTCACCGTTTCGCTCCGGGACACTTCCTATCGTGTTCTAAATGACGAGACTAAGAAAACAAATCCAAACAACCCTACCGCAAATGTATAGAAGTAGGTTTCCCAGTGGGACAAACATCGGTCCTATACCCCAGTATGGGACTATATGGGTCTCGGTGACTTTTTTCAAAAATTTCACCGTTTCGTGCCGGGACACTTCCTATCATGTTTGTCTTGACGAGACTAAGAAAACAAATCTAAACAACCATACCGCAAATGTGTAGAAGTAGGTTTCCCAGTGGGACAAACATCGGTCCTATACCCCTAGTATGGGCCTATATGGGTCTCGGTGACTTTTTTCAAAAATTTCACCGTTTCGTGCCGGGACATCATGTTTGTCTTGACGAGACTAAGAAAACAAATCCAAACAACCATACCGCAAATGTCTAGAAGTAGGTTTCCCAGTGGGACAAACATCGGTCCTATACCCTATAGTATGGGACTATATGGGGGTGTGGGTGAATGAGGCGTGACCTTTGGACATATCTAGACTTGTTTGTCTGGGGTTTTTCCGCACAATGGCGGCATGCCGCCATTATGCTCCAAAATGGCGGCATGCCGCCATTGTGCGGAAAAATGGCGGGTCCAAAATGGCGGCATGCCGCCATTGTGCGGAAAAATGGCGGGTCCAAAATGGCGGCATGCCGCCATTGTGCTCCAAAATGGCGGTAGAAAAACGTATAAAAGGAGGAGATTTTTAGTGGTTTGGTGTATTCATTGCACTACCCTACAGAGCTCTCTCACCTACCTGCCTGCCTGACCAAATCTGCCTGCCTGCCTGCCTGCTTGCCTACCAGCCTGCCTGCTTCACCAGCCTGCCTGTATGAGACGTGGAGAAGATTTTCCAGGGGACCCAGCAGCACCTCCGGTTGAAGTCTTGCCTGAAGACGAGCGTGTGAGGGACATTTATCAACGACACTGGGCTACCATACGCCATTGTTTTCATCGGCATCGCCCGATATTGGAATTATATAATTTCCGGTTGGAAGAAAACATCCGTCTACGTGCTACGTGGAAGCTATCTTCAACGACCAAGATACAGCCTTCAAGTTAAATCTCACTTTTGGATACATCCTTCGCCATAAAGAGACAGACCAGCTCCGTTATTATTATCCCAGCAATAATACCCGGGTGTTTGACCAGCCTTTCACCATTATCCATCGACCGTCTCTGGACACGGTACTGGAAAAATTAGAAAGCTTGGATAGTTTGGAATGGGTACGACAACAACGCCCCAACACAAAATGGCAAGTGGAGATGACAACCAATGTTACGTTTTACGTCACTAAAATGATCGATCACCCTATCGGCGCTCCCATTCATCTCCCGGACTGGCTGAAACACAGAGAAGGCATGTACGCCTTAGTAGGTGGCTCGCATGGGCCCTACACTGATCGGAAATGTTTATTTCGCTGCCTGGCTATCCATCTCAACAAACTGCCACCCAAAGATTGCAATCGAATTGCCAGCAAATATTGGGAAGACTACTTACGTGAAAAGAACATGGAAAAACAGTACTTCCGCGGGGTCCCGTTATCGCAGCTGGATGTGGTGGAAAATTTATTCCACGTCAACATTGTCGTATACAAATTAGAGCAACACGTGGATGATGACAACACTGACGACCCACAACTCACCGCCCGACTCGTACAGCGTTCCCCGGGGAAATACGACACAACCATGACATTGAATTTGTACGAAACGGACACTGGCGGGCATTTCTCGTACATCACGGACATCAACAGGTATGCCCAGTCATACATCTGTAGTAAATGCCAACGCGTGTTTGACCGTTCCAACGACCTACATAAGCACGAGAAGAGTTGTTACCAGACCACCAAACGGAAATTCCCCGGCGGCGTATTCCACAACACTCCGACCATCTTTGACGACCTGGCAGATGAGGGTATTGACGTCCCCATGGACCACCGTTATTTCCCGTACAGAGCGTGCTATGATTTTGAAGCCCTATTAGAAGCCATGGAAAAGGTATCGGCTAAAACTCAATGGACTCAGCATCACATTCCTTTGAGTGTGAGTATTCACACCAACGTACCCGGTTACGACACGGCCCCGATGTGTTTCGTCTCTAACGGGGACCCCCATGAACTGATTACACGGATGATGAACTACCTTGAAACCCTCAGTCAAGTCAGTGCGGCACATCTCGCGTCGACTATCTACTGTGATGTATTAACGGCACTTGATGCGCGTATTCCAACATTGGATGGGGAGGAGGAGGACGATACCGATGACGAAGACGAAAGTGAGGAACGCAAACCACCGAAACCCTATGCGCAGAAACTGAACCTGCGTTTATTGGAATACATGAACCAATTACCCGTCATTGGATTTAACTCGGGCCGATATGATTTGAACTTAATCAAAGAATTCTTGTACCCGTACCTCGCTAAAGCTGGGAATGTGAAATTCATTATTAAGAAGACAAACAACCACGTCGCTCTATCCACAACTTCACTCCGATTCTTAGATGTACGTAATTACCTGGCGCCGAATTACAGCTATGAACAGTGGGTGAAAGCGTACGACTGCGCGGAGAGGAAAAGTTGCTTTCCCTACAACTACATGACGAGTCTCGAGCGTCTGGACGAACCCCAGTTACCACCCCAGGAGGCCTTTTACAACGATCGCAAAGGAGAAGCATTATCTACCACCCTGTATACCGAACTGCAACAGGTGTGGGTCCGTGAAGGAATGCAAACTCTCCGGGATTTTCTCGTCTATTACAACAATTTGGATGTCATCCCTTTTCTGGAAGCTACCGACAAAATGTC